>JAOVVB010020991.1:0-16134 GCA_028570985.1 Heterobranchus longifilis | reverse complement strand
ATGCCCTGCTGGTGGCGGCCCAGCCCTTTGCCTTCCTGCCAGCCCATCGCTTGCAACATTTTGTTCCCGATGTTATCACTCGTAAGGCCGTCTTTGGTGGGCTGTTCATAGTCCCTGTTGAAGGCGAATGACAGGAGAGGTTAAAAAGGAAATGTCTGAATTGTCGCAGATGTTAGCAGTGAGATGTAATGGCACTTACACTACTGGGGTTGGCGGTTGATAAAATTTCTTCTTCTTCTTCGGTGCAGGCGGTTCAGGAACACCATACTTCTCCCTTCTCTCTGCTGCTCTGTCTCTGTATTTCAGCTGTTGAACCATGAAACTTTATTTAGTGTGTCCTCATCACCGATAAAGAAAAATGTGTGTAAATTCTTGAGAGAAATACCTCCGTTTCTTTCCTTTCCAGCTCCTCCAGCTCAGCTTCTGTGAGTTTTGATCTTCTCTGAATTTCCAAGTTTTGCTTAAACAATTGAAAGCAACTTTAATTGCCAAATAAATATCATAGTTGACTCATTAGTTGATAGACAGTAAAATAACTGCCAACTATTTTGATAATTGTTTAATCATTAAAGTAAATTTTCATGCAAAAATGGCAGAAAATGCTATTGCTATTATAAAATCCTAAATGCTGTTTTCAGCTCCTCAAACTATGGTGATTTCCTGCTTTTGTCTGTTTTATATCACATTAAACTGAATATCTTTGATTAAACAATTAATCGAGAAAATAATCGTCACATTAAGTGATAATAAAAATAACCATTAGTTGCAGCCCTACCAGACAGTATCAGATCAATAATATCCTTTCCATTTTCTATTGAAGCTTTATACATTGAACAGATGGCAGAGCGCATATTATTCACAGCTATACTTGCAGATTAAACGCCCGCTGTTTCACCATCCTCACCTTGTGGAGGTCGGAGAGCTGCTGGTGACGCAGCAGAGCGTCCTTGGTGGGGAACTGCCGTCGACACAGCAGGCAGACCATCTTACTCCAGTCTGTTATTTTCCCCTCCTCATCCGCCGCTCTGTAGGAGCCGCCCTCCTCCGGGTCACTGTCTCCGTTGTAAGAAGCAACCAGACCGCTCTTCAATATGAAAACAGATAAAAGGATGAAGTGTTATGGGATTTATTTTATATTAAGAATTGCAGAGTGGGGAAATAAAGGCAAAGGCACAAACGAACCTTAGCTGAAGTCTCCTGCTCTGTCATTTTGATTTGTTCAGTCATGAACGATGGCATCTCGAAGCCTCCCATTTGCTTAAAAAGGAAGCAACGAATCTCGTCAACAAATAACACAAATGAGCGATATTATCATGAGATTGTCCAAAATGCAAAGGCCAGTCTCTCATTGTATGTATGAACAAAAAGCTACAGGTTTTCGAGTCAAAGTCAGTCATGATGTGACTTCACAAAGAGAAAAAAAAAAAAAAAAAAAATTATATATGTAATCATAATCATAATTATACTGTCATTGGCAAATAGCACAGTCATATATTGCACATTCCTGTCAATATTCCCTGTATATATTCCCTAAATTATGCAGCTTCATAAAGAATGTACTGTTTACATATACCTACTGTTTTTTATGTTACCTACTGTTTCTATTTATTTGTTTATATATACTTTTGTGTTTTTTGTGTTCTTGTTTATGCACCGTATCACCAAGACAAATTCCTTGTGTGTAAAAAATACTTGGCAATAAACACGATTCTGATTCTGAGATTATCCATCTAGTTTTCAAGGGGGTCCTTAACACAAATAAACAAAAAATGATACAGTACATGAAGCAAAACAACTCAAATACACAGACAAAAACTCTCCCAGGCCTAGCCACTGCCATACCCACTGACCCTCCTACAAATGCCAAAAAACATACAGTAAATAACTGTACACATACCCATACAAAGCTATATGCATACATATACATTTACATGCACCTACACATTAGAGATAAATTATTCCCATATGTCAAGTATAATTAGAAGCAAGAGCAGGTTGCTTGATAAATGAAAAACCTTAAATAAACCAAAACAAAAGGAGGTAACACTGCAGATCTAATTGAGCTAGTACTGAGCAGTGACGACTAAATACCTTTTTCTCAAAGAGGAAGAAACCTGCGTCGGCAGCTGCAGACTCTCTCCTCTCTTCCTCCTTGGACGGTCCGAAGCCTTGGAAACTGCTCTTAAAACTTTCTTTTTGCTTATTTAAGGTTTTGGCCCAACGCTCCATGTCCTTTGCAATCTGCAATTGTATTAACAATCAGTACAGATATTTAAATGACAAGATATGAGCCATACAGAGAAAAAAAAACAAAACTAAAGCAGCATTTTACCTGTTGTGCAGACTTGCTTTTGGGCTTGTCTTTTTTCTCTTTGGGCTCTTTACTGTTTGCGGCTGAGGAACTGTTAGCCGACACTTGTTCTGCGCTCGCGTCTGATTCAGTCGGTGCGGGGACGTACGTCTCCTTCTCACTGTCCCAGTACAGGTACTGCTGAGTCTCCGAGTTATAGTAGTACTATTCAGGACAAGCATGAGAAAAACTCTATCAACTGTTTTGGATAAAATCAATGACATACAAATGCATAGTGTAGGAAAGTCTACTGTTTTCTGTTTACATTATTATAATCATTTCAAGCCCATTTACAGTTGTGAGTTTTCTGACTTTTGTCCTCATGTTTGGCAGCATATTCTGAAGGGCTACACAATAAATTTTTAATCATCATTGCAATATCAACTTGATACAAACACATCGCGAAAGACACTTGAGTCAATTGAAAGAGAGTATAAGTAGAAAACTGCACTTTAAAATGCAACTATCATTCTTTTTTTCCCCCCAATGGTGCAATTTGTGTTCAGTTCAATGTTTAAAATAAACAAATGTTGGAGCTAATTTCAACAAGCAATTGTAGTATTTTAGCGGTATACTGAAAGAGCAGAAAGGCAGAACTGAGTACATTTTAATATCTATTTATTTATCGCATGTAATATCGCCATTGCATATTTTCCTCATAGCGTGCAGCCCTTATATTGTGCACATACAGTAACAGAGTACATACTTGGCTGCTGGGATCGTAGTACAGGCCGGTCTGTGGGTCGTAATAGTAACCTGAAGATTCATCGTACTGGTATGTTGAGGTGTCGGGGGCAGCTGCACATACACATATGAAACATGCCTCATAAATCATATGAAATTAATCTCAGGTTGATCTATTCTTCATTCACACGCAGAGGAGCTAACATAGCTAATATGAATCTCACCTGTTGCGTTAGCAGTCGGAGCAGCACAGACAGCAGCTGCAACAGTGGAAGCTGCGGGTGTTACCAGTGGTGCAGCGCAAACGCTCGCAATCTGCTGCGCTGCATCAACAGCCCTGACTATCTGATGTGACTGAGAGCAAGGGGGGGAAAAAAAAAGTACTTTTGAGTTAAAAATGATAAATTAGTAGTTGGGTTTGCAGTACATAGATGTCACAGCGGTGTCTACCTGTATGGCCGGCTGGCTGATAATAACAGGCTGGTAAACCTGAGGCGTCTGGGATATGACCACACCTGCGGCTGCGGGGATCAATGTCTTTATTCCTGGAGCGGCTAAAGACAGAAATGATAGATTAGCAATCTTGCCAGATACGACCATAGAAAACGACAAAGAAATTTAAAAACAATGGCGGAAGGGTGGTGATGTATTTAATACATTATTTAATAGATATAGAAATGTTTTTTATATCGGTGTATTTAATGGGTTTACAGAGCACCGTCGTCTACAACGCTGCCTCCGCTTTTCCTCTTTCTTAAGAGGTACATTATAATAAACCTCCTCCACCATCCTGTTTGTTGTTAGAAACTTTTTGACTCTCTTCTGCCCTCTGGTGGATGTACTGCTTAACAGCCAACGTAAAGGACGCATGGTGACGGTGACATCGTTTGAAATGAACAATATCAATTTTCGTATGTAAAAGGAGCATAAATGAGCCTTGAATATAAACACGTGTCAAAATATCTCTGAGCGATCGACGCCTCTTATTACCTCCGAGTAATCCATCTCCGACGACAGGAGCCAGTGCTTCAGGCTGCTGCTGCTGCCACACTTGGTAACTCTGTCCCTACGTCACAGGAAAAAAAAAAAACACGTCATCATTGGTCTTTCTTGTTGAAGTCATCGTCACAATAAAAGCAGACGGGGAACTGACCTGCGTTTGCTGTGCGTATGCCTCCGGAAGAGCAATGTAGTCAGAGGTGGCACCTGAGCCTTGTTGCAACTACAAGAAAATACAGACAGGAGATCAAAGTCAGTAACAACACACAAGAACCCCAAATTAAAACAGGCCACGTTGCATTTGGACCAGTATGTACAGTGCCATTAACCAACGCCACAGCATTTATAGCCTAAGTTAATTTGCAATTCCCATCCCTAGATGGGTCTTTAATATACATAAAACTCAACAACACACAAGAGACAGAACAAAACACAAAGTCAACAATAGGTACGTACATCAAAAACACAAAACTTAGAAGAATATACAGACAAAACAAGACACAAACGAATACAATAAAAGCGCCATAAAACAAGATATATCACAGCTACATGACTGATCCCTCTTCAGTTTGAAATCAAAATGATCCCAGTCAGAATCCAGTCTGAGTTAAGGTTTAAGTCCCTCTTCAGGGAATTTAAAGTGCAACAGATTTAAATGAACAGCATAAGTAAACGTGTGATACCTGGCTGGATGACCACTGAGCGGCAGCGATGGCCGTGCTGGCAACAGACAGAGCACTGGCTCTGATCCCATCAGGCTGCGTTGAGTCTCTGGAAAGGACACAGAGCGATTAGTTAAACCTTCATTTTGCAGAACACGTAGGATGATCATGAGTCCTTTTTTTTTTTGCTTCAGCTCTGCTTGCATTCGAATATTGAAAATGCCTGCAGGACCAAATAATCATCCTCCAGCAAAATGTGATCATGAATGTACATTTATTGAAGTTAATACATTTCTATTTCATTTTTAGTGCACTAGAAAACAAATTAATAAAGAAAACATACTATGTGGGGATAAAAGGGATCCAAAAGAGAGTATGTACTATTCCAGAGGTTCCCAAACTTTTTCAGCTCGAGAACCAAAAGAGAAATTTGATGTCTGCCAAGGACCCAAACTTACAAAAATACATAATGAATTGCAAATCTACATTTATAAACTACTGATAAAAAAAAGACAACAAACCATGAATTTATGGGTATGAAATTAAATGTATACAAAATGTATTTATTGTATTATAAAAGTACATCACACATTTTACTCTGCCAATTTGTGACCCAGTGTGTGACCCATTTTGGGTCCTGACCCTAACTTTGGGAAAGACTGTACTATTCTATTAATAGAAAGCTGAATCAAACAGTATGTGTGTGTGTGTGTGTGTGTGTGCGATGACTCACTTTCTAGCGCTCTTGGCATAATCCACACCAATTGTTTTTCCATCCAGTTTTAGAGGCGGCTGAAGGCTCTGGAGAATGGTGAGCAGCTGAGAAGCCTCCTGTACAGGAAGTGAAGATGCAAGACTGTCACACATGTGCACGCCCCCCCCAGAAGAAAGTTACTGACTTCATATCCTGACTTCATATTGACTAGAGAAATAACATACCAAGGGAGATGAGAGCTGAACAAAGGCAAAGCCTCGATTCTGTCCCGTCTGCTTGTCTTTGATGAGGCGGATGTTTCCCGCCGACAGGTTTGCATAAGGAGCCAATATGTTCAAAATCCCATCAACAGTTGAAAGAGGGGCAATGTTTCTCAAAATTATTGCTGGAAACAAAGTAAAATATTCATGAATAAATTCAGAATGTGTTTACTGGGAGGGTGCGTGATATTTGACTATGTGATGAAAAACACACTCACTGTCTCCATTGTAATCTCCTGGATGTTGAGACTCGGCACTCAAACCACTGAGTCCTGGTGGCTCCCCATCTGTGCAGAGGGACGCATAAGTTACCATTAATCAGTGCAGGACACGGTGGAAGGCACTTACAGAGAAGAAGAAATTATAAAATTATACTTTTGGTTTATTGAAGTAACAACCAGTTTAACAACTCACCAACTTTGGCTGCTCCACACCTGAAACACTTCAGCCGCTTGCGGAAATTGTACAGACCACACTGTGGAAAAATGATGACAATGTTGACAACGTGTTTTTAAGAAAAGGGGAAAAAAATAATAGAAATATTCTGGGATCACAGTGTAGTACCTAAAACACATCTACACTTCATACTGATTTATTTACATATTAGTATGTAACATTGTCACACTAGCATGACCGTTACAGCCCATGTTAAGTCCATGTGCAGGTGCTCAAACTGCTTTTTCAATCACAGCAATAAAACAGTGGAATGACATTAAGTGTCATTAATATTAAATATTAGAGAATTTGTTTTAAAAAATGGTTGAAAGACAGACAGTCTGATAATGTCTCTTTGACTGTATACAGGTGTATTGATGAATATTATGTGGGAATTATCTTTTTTATTTTTTTTTATTTAATAATAATATTATTACTACTATCATTATTATTGCATTGTATGTGAATTATTTATCCAGGGACAACAGTTGCAAATTAGCATTGTGCTATATCTGGTGCAATATATTTATTGTTCAGTTTCTGTTTTAAATAAACCAATAAAGAAGCTCGTACATGTGCTGTATATATTACATTACACACTATTTTCATTTATTTATTTTGTACTTTTCAATTTATTCTAACTATTTTTTACTCAGTGTATGTCCCAGATATGTTGTGTTTCATGTTCTTTTTGTATTTATTGTCTTATAGTACTATTGTACAGTACATACAAACCTCTACACACATATACATGCACATGTATGTACAGACAAAATATAATAACATAGCATAAAATAAATTATTTTAAAAAAAAGGGGGGGGAGGGGGTTAAAATCAAATCAAATCTAAAAAAGGCCATTGGACATTTATATAGAATCTAAAATGAATCAAAAATAAAATGTGACATAATTATCAATTTCCAGTGTCCGTTCTTGACCTCTACTATGTTGTTTGTAGTTGTCTGTTATTTTTAACATCAAGTCAAGAGCATATTCAATATAGATTTTACATGTGGAAAATGTGCATTCCAAAATCTATCCACCATTACAAAAGACACATTACGTTAGAGGCTTTATAATTGTGTGTAACAACTTTCATTTCTTGTTCTTTTTAACGACTCACTACCCCCACACCTTCTTTGTTTCCTGTTTTTTTTTTGACAGAGAACCATGCAGTGCTTGTACCCTGTACGTGTGCAAAAGGCAAATAAAGTTGAACTTGTCAGAAACGACACTCACCGCATTGCAAAGCCAGTTTTCAAACTTCTGTCTCCTGTTGCTGTAGTGCACTGGAATGCTTTTCCCCTGGATCACCAACTTGTTCTGCAAAGTCAAAAGCCACCAGTTATTTCAAACCCCAAAGAGAAGAGTGAGAGCAGCTGGAACGGGAAAGAGTGGCTAGGCTTACACTCTTAGCTGCTTAGGTAGAGTGTCTCGGGGAGTAAAAGGGAACAGAGGCAGAAAGTGAAGTTCAGAGAGAAAAGCTGCAGTTCTGTGTACGAGGGAATGAGTTCTCAAAACAAAAACAAAAAAAAGTGTGTCTAAGTGTTTGGGATCGGAGTGCTGCCAGCTCATCCGTGTCTCACTCCAGTCTTCGGATTTTAAATGGAGATGAGGAAATATCCAAGTGACTGAGCTGGAGCAGAATGTGCTATAATGGAACCACTGGATAGTCAGGACTGAACAACACTAACTGGGGCCACTCTGTGAACAGGAAGTATACTCCTTTCATAAGGACAGGCAAAAGGCTTATTTAGCCTAAGGCCCAAAGGCTTATTTAGGTGCTGTGGCCAGTTGCACAAAACACTTTATGTTTTCTCCTTAAATATGACACTTAAAGGTTTAGTTTCTCCTTAGCTGAGGGAATTACTTAAGAGTGTTGCACAGAAGGTTTCCTTAGTTAAGGAAAAACATTGAGGCATTTACTGCACTGAAAGAGATTTTACAAATGTCTAGTTTTCATAGACCGTTTGTTTGCTATCACTGTGGTTGATTTTGAAGAGAGACAAGGGTGAGTACGTGTGAAAAACAAAGATGTAGATTATTTCTTTCTTATTTATTTACATGTATTTGAATATTTTTATTCGAGTTGACTATAAGCGTTGAAAATTACCAAAATAAACAAAACTAACTTGAACCCTGACGTGGGTCCCGTCATAAATTGACTGCCGGTCAAATCTAAAGTGAAAATTCAATTATACATCATTCAGCGTTCTCCCGGTTGCGGAAAACTCTTGTCGGGATGCGTTCCTTTTCTTCATTTATCGCCATAAACTCAGCCATGTTAAGATAGACTCAGAGGCACTTTTTTTCCTTACTTTGGTTGCTAAGGTCTTTTGTAGAAACGGTTTAACTAACTTTAAGGGATTCCTCAAGTATAAGACCAAGATAAGGAGAAAACCTTAAATAAGGGTGTTTTGTGCAGCTGATTTTATTTTAAGGAAACCTTAACTCAGACTTTAAGGAAAATCTTAACTTAAGGTGTTTTGTGCAACCGGGCACTGATACAGTTTTGTGCTGAAAGGATTCTAGAGTGAAACAGATTTTTTAGTTTTTCTGGAGTGTTTGCCATTAAAGTCCTTGAGTATACGTGTATTTCAGGACTGGATGGTGGCCCAGATACGTGACATAGATGTCTTGCTGATGAGAGGATGAAGGTGCAGGGCCTTTGAGCTGTATGGACAGGTGAAATTCACAGAACGATGTCTAGCGTGGTCAGACAAACCTTTATAGACAGTGTTAGTAACGCTTGATTGATTTCATTGGTGCACATAAGCAACTCATTGATGCCCCATTTGCAAAAATGAAGTAATATAAGAAGGAAAATAATCACGCTAGCTAGTATATATGTCCCATGTATGCCACCGGCACCGACTGCTTTTGTAGCCTCATCAGCTGCTTATGCTAGCTGGCATTAGTGTGTACTCGTGGAGCACGAGCACTGTGTAAGTCCTTCATGCCATGTCAGATAAAGCAGAGGCCCATCAATTATGTCTGGCTTAGTGGTCTACAATGAGATTAGAGCAACCTTTGGCTACCAGGGGTCAGGAGGTTGTAGATGAAAATAGTTTGGCTTACTTTTTTGGCACAGAGACATCAGAGAGAGAGAGAAAGAGTTGTTTGAACTTAGACTCAAATTTAAACCCAGGGCATGCTGCTACTTGACCTTGCTGCAATTCTAGTGTAGGATTTGGGAGCTCAAGTTGGTCCTGTGATAGTCTTATGTCATGAACTTTTCGTGCAATATGTTTCACAATATGCAATTTTTAGTGGGAATTAAATTAAGCTGCGAGTGTTAAGTTTGTCCAACCTGATCTCACAAAAATGCGTGAAATGACCACGACCTCTGAATTACACAGAATTAAGTGGTGGGGTCACATATTGTGTTAAATTACATGGTGCCACCACGGTTAAAATTACGTGTTGCCACCATGACAAAAAAAAAAGTGAGTTTTGGTAGGTTTAAAAAAAATGGAAAAAAACCTATTTCTGAGTTTTGTTAGATTTAGGTACAGAAAACCATCATGGTTCGGATTAAATACCACATCTACATTTCTGTGAGTTTCGCACAAATATCACATCGGTAGTGGTGGTTTGGATTAAATACCTTACGTAATTTACAGTACATCGGGACACTTACAGGATGTGAAAATTACTTTTTAAAATGACAGAAAATGTTTCAACTGGGAAGCAAACTCCGGTCTCCCATGGTAAAGTCCTGTGTTTTAGGATCATCCACCAACCCAACCTGCTTCCTTACATGGCGTCTATAGATGCTCTTTATAAGTGATCCTAATAAGGATCCTAATAGACTTCCCATTGACATTGTTCTTGTGGTGGCACCACGTAATTTTTTCCCTGTTTTCTCCCCAATTATACTTGGCCAATTCCCCCTGCTAAGCTGTCCCCGTCGTTGCTCCACCCTCTCTGCCGATCTGGGGAGACTTGTAGCACATGCTTCCTCCAACACATGTGAAGTCTCCAGCCGCTTCTTTTCACCTGACAGCAAGGAGTTTCACCGGCAGCACATAGCACGTGGGAGGATCACACTATTGCCCCCACGTCCATTTGTGCCTGTATGAATGCAACACAGGGGCTTGAACCTGCAACCCTCGTGTTGGTAGGCAGGGAATCTACCACTGCTCTACCCGGACGCCCCACCACGTAATTTTAACACAATATGTGACCCCACCATGTAATTCGGTGTTAAGAGGTCGTGGTTTTTTCATGCATTTCTGTGAGATCAGACTGGTTTTTCTGCCCTACCGGCCGCCTAGGCAAGTAGCCGATCATTGTTTAGATACACCACTCTAATCAAAATATCTAGTTGGATTTACCATTTACTATCCATGTGTCTCATAGAATATATACAGTATATATACATGTTCTTTAGTCACCTCTTGTTTGGGTTGAATTTTGAGTTCGGAGAGTGCCGTAGGTTTTTAATTGAACTGGAATCTCAGTGTCCCTTATCCATTCCTTTCCCCAAGAATCCGAGTAAGGGAACGATTGTCCAGGGATGAAACTGTCCAGAGGCCACCCGACTGGAGTCCAGACAGACACCAGGGTAACAGACACCGTACTCAGGGGAACACTGCTCAGTATACACCACAACGCTCAGAACTCACCCAACAAAGGACTGTTTCCCAGCCACAGCCCAGCCCAGGCCACCATCCTGCCCACGCCCAAACAGCCTACACTCACTCCGCCCCTGAGTACCAACACTCTGGCCCTGCTGTTGACTCTCAGCCCTATTTGGCCATCCCTGCCCCAGTGGCCTCTGCCAAACTTCCTGGACCTCCCGAGGTACAACCACGAAGGAGAGTGAGTGCCGACCAAATCCATGCCGCCCACAGGGAGGCCAGATTGGAGGCCAGGCAGGCCCTGAAGGAAGAGGCCCATACAGAGGGCCTGCTGAAGAGCAGGAAAGCTGTGCTGCCCTCAGAGATCCGCCGAAGGGAAAAGAGCGTGGATGATCCTCATAGGGGCCGGCATGAAGACATGGACTTGCAGAACTATAGCCCAGAACGGAGGAGGACGAGTCGAGGCGAGGAAGACTGGGATCGCGAGAGACCGAGGGAGAGGGGGAGGGAGAGAAATGTCGAGAGGATCAGAGAAAGAGGGAGAGAGCATCTCTCTAGCCATGACAGCCAAGAGGAGAGAGCATGTAAATCTTTGCAGCCCTCCCACACCTCTGTACGCCATCAGCCCAGACTGCATCAATCCTCAGAACCCACATACCATCAAGAGCCCCAAATTCAGCAGCAAGTTCCCCCGACGCTACAACAGTACGAACCCAGAAAGAAACAACATGGTGCTCAAATTCAACAGCAGGATCCTCAAATGCAGCATCAGTATGACCACTCGAGACAGCCACAAGAGCCACAAAGACAACAGCACTCCCAAAGACAGCAGGAGAGTGAGCTCCTAAGACAAGAGCCTCTAAGTCAGCAGCAAGACTCCCGGAGAAATCAACAAGAGCCCCAACTAGACAAAAACTTTGAGCCTCAGAGGCAGCAGCAGCAGCAGCAGCAGCAGGCGGATCCATCAGGAAACCAGATGTTTGACTCAGCCATCTATCTCCCGACGGGTTCCTCTTTGCCTCAGGCCAAACACAGAAGCATGGAGATTAGCATAGGGCCCAAACCCAAGATACGAACCCGCTCCATGTCAGATATAGGTATAAGCCAGCATTCTGCCATGTATCGTATGGAGAGGGCAGCAGCCAGCAGAGAGACATCGAGGGCAGCCCCTCCATCGTCAACGGCTAACGGGGAGATGGGCGCCCTGGACACCAGGGTGTCAGTAGCACAGCTGCGACACTCTTATCTGGAGAATGCCAACCGGAAACCCGAGTTGTACGTCCACTGGCATGGGCTCTGTGTTGCATCGCTAAATAACTGTCTAACTCTGCATTAGTAAGCTGTTGCAAATCAATAATCCAAGTGATCCAAGAAAATAATGCTGATAGAATATCATTCTGTGGCATGAAATGTGTCAAGGTGTATAGGGAATGGAAATCTCAGAGCATTCTGAGGCGGCGCTGCCATCTTTGAAGGATAAAGTAGCGTGTATTACATATAGACATTATACAGACGGTAGCTGTCACCGGTCTAATCATCTGTCATCTGTCAATCGTTCATCATCATAAATGTATAAGTACGCACGGAAGACAAATTCCTATATAAAGACAAGCTCTCGACAGAGGCAAAATAGTGCAGATTATTACAAAATTGAAGTTAATTAATGATGTCGATCCTGTTGGGATCCTTTACAGCTTGTTACCCATGACGGTCACTGATGTCTGCATCTATCTGATGTTTGGCGTTAGTACACCTGTAAGAAATGAAAACTATTAAATCTTTGGAGGCCCATGTCCAGTTTACAAACGGGTGGATACAGTACTTTCAGATCTACAAGCCAAATGCCACCTACACAATCATCAATCAAAGATAAGTGAGCTGATGTTATGCTAACCGTATGCTAACAAAGCGCATTGTCTAACCATGCATAATTCGCCTACTAGTATCCAGGAAACGTTAGCTTACCTTTGTGTCTGACTGTATACTGCACACAGGAGTGTTTTCTGTTAGTTAAATAGCTCTTTTTGACACTTACAGTAAACAGCCAGCGGATGGCGCTTTTACACTTTTACCTTCACCAATGGCCGAATTACTGTCGATGGCGTCACATTCCCATTCCCTATTGCTATTATATCTGCCATTACCATGTTTATCGTAGTGTCTGCAATGTAGTTTTTTCAGACTAAACTTACGTGTGCAAGTTAGCATCAGCTCTTGCAAGTTATCATTTGGAAGTTGTCTGCTGCTGCATGTTAACATTGGGTAATGGCTCTTCACAGTTTGGTTACGGTTTCGGTTGTGCTGAGCGTGTGCACCCTGTTCTTCTAACTTGAGTGCAGTTTCTGGTAAACCGCTAGTCTACTAAAACAGCATCAACACCAACCGTTCTTAATAGCTTTCTCACGTCTACTTTTCCTCTGTGTTGTCCTCGTCAATCTTCCAAAATCACTCTAAAAGTGAGACGACTAAAGTAGATCTGTCAGCAATGGAGGTAGATCCGGCTAGCAGCAGCGACCGGGACAGGGGTGCTCGGAGGCCTCGGCGCTACATCACTCCAGGAGACAGCCGCATGTCGGAGAGGTTTAGGACCCAGCCCATCACCTCTGCAGAGCGGCTGGAGTCAGATAGGTACAGGAGGGGCTCTCTGCAGGAGCTCTTCAGAATCATTTTATTTACATGATTTAATTATTTAATACACCGAATTGCATGGCAGAGCAGTTCAAGGTTGACATTCAGATCATGAGAATCAGATCATGGTTCCTCAAATAAAAAAATAAAAAAAGTAGTCTAAATGCTGATGCTTGGTGATGGATATGAATGTTTTTTGCAGGTCTCGTCTAAGTCCGTCACAGCTACAGGATCCTGAAGGTAAGTTCCGTCTACTGTATAATATATGAACAATATATGTACATTTTAATAATTTGGGTACATTTAGTGACATTTTTCTAGAAGTTTAAATACAGTTGTGACATAATTCGTCTCTCCTTTTCATAAGATGAAGAAAAACTGGACGACAGAGCCAAGATGAGTGTGGCTGCCAAGAGGTCTCTCTTCAGGGTACACTTCCTACTTTATGATTTCAATCACATGGACAGATGATTGAATGAGTAATGCTTTAAAATCATAATCTCAAAACCAAAAGCTGGAGCTTTGTTCAGATTTACAGCAGATGGTGGTGTTTGTGTAATTTCAGATTTATACCTGCAACATTCAAAAAGATAGTTTGGTTTTTCACTTTAAATATCACTGATACAGCATCAACTTTACTGAACCAAAGCACGGATGTTTTTCTGACATATTCTTCCAGGAGCTGGAAAGGACATCAGATGTTCCCAAACCGCGCTCTCGAAACGCTGCCATAGAAAGGCGTCTGAGAAGAGTTCAGGATCGGTCACACACTCAGCCCGTCACCAACAAGGAGGTGGTCAATGCGTCAAGGTAGATCTCGGATTTCGCTTGTACAGCTGTATTTTGCATCAGAAAATACACGATTGCTCTTTTTCTTTTCTTTTCCTTTCCCCTCTCTTTTATCCTTTTACCTGTTCTTGTCTGTAATTTTCTGTTCCTCTCCTATCCCTTTCCGTCTCTTCTGTCAACGTCTTTCAATCTCTCTTTGCCTTGCATTATCTGTGTTTCACAGTTTTCTTCCCCATCTATACCTTCTTTTCTCCACTTTTAAGTGATCCTGCCACATCGTCACAACCTCTGGCCATCCACACTAATGTAACTCGCGTCCCCAGCCCCCCTGTAGTCAGCACCAGTGTGACCAGCATCAGGTACATGCTGCATGTGTGTGCATGTGATACTAATACACATGTATCTATGCTAAATAACATGTATCTATGCTCGTTGTACCCCTACGAAAAGTAATGCACTGTAATTCCTACATATACCACGTAATTATGAGACTTGCGGCCCAGGTTTAGAAGACACAAAGAAGACGCTCAGGGTCGTGCAAAATGGCCATATAAAGAAAAATGTAGCCGTGTTCCATTCTACGGTTGTATAAGGAAGACAGACCAACTTTCTCATACAAACTGCAATGGTGCGTGCGGAAACCAGAATCAGAGACAAATGGTAATGTGCCACAGAGACTCCCTCTCCTGGCTGCAGTGCGGATCTGTCCACACAGCTTATCTTACCTTGTTATTTCTGCCCCCCTCGTGTGCTGCTTCTTAGCCGTGTGCACCTTATAGGGGAACAAAGTCGGTGTTTACACTGTAACTCATTCAGTACTTTCCATGCTCCGTTTCCAAGCATTCCCTCATGCAGTGTTTCTCTTGCGCAGGTTACACATGTCAGTGAAGAAAAAGGTTACATATCTTAAGGAAAGGTCAGAGGTTGAGCCAGTTAAAGCCCTCTGCATGTCTGGGTTCACGTGTCCTGCAGTTTGTTTACCAACCCTGGTTTAACTTAGCACACTGCTGCGAGATCGCCATAACCCCTGCAAACATCCGAGTGTATTATATGATTATCTGGCATATGTGCGCTGATCTACTTATGTCTCTCTATGTTGCTGTGCCTGTAATCTGCCACAGTTGTCACAGTTATTTACCTGCTGGCTGGTATTTGTATGCACGATCAGTTCTTTGAATACAATTTGTTTTTGATACCTTAAGACTGCATGTTTAGTAAAAGTTCACGTGTTTTGTTTGAATACAGACAGGTTACAGTTATCTCATTTAAAGCTGAAATTTAACAAGCTTTGATAAAATATTAAAATATTTTCTATATGAAGATTCTCTGCCATGCATGTCATAGGATATGTATTTTAGAAACCCCATATTTTTTACATCTTAGATACTTTAAATCTTAGATACTTCAAATCTCAGAGATGGTGATAATGTGTGTTTTAATTGATGGACAAGATTTTATATCACCAGTAAAATGAAAAATCACCAGACATGTAGGCTACATCCACATTACTATGTTTTCATTTTAAAGCCAACGTTTATGCCTCGCGTACACATTATTCCGGCGGTTCTGAGCCTCTAAAACAGAGACGTTTGGAGACGCTGCTCTGCCCGTTTTAGTTTGAAAACTCCAGGGTTGTGTTATAGTGTGGATGGGCGAATATGGAGACCTTTGGAAATGATGACCGGGACACCCATGTCAGTCAGTCGTATCAGTTAGATAGATCTACATATCTTTTGTGATTTCATCCTTCTTGTGTGGGTACTCCTTTCCCGTTGCCATGGCTACGTCCGCCTGTAGATAATGCTCCCTGTACCGCTCTAATATGTCGCTGTATTTTCTTTGCAACGACTCCCAATCTATGTTTTCCTCCGCCTTTACGTCTCTTACTTTCAGAAACAGTTCCACATCGTCGTCGGTCCAAGCAAAGAAATCTCTGCTCTTACTTTTCACCATTGCTGTTCTTCCTTCGTAGTATTTTCTGTTGTTGTTATTATTAGTTCTTATACTGCATCCATGATTTTCAACCGCTG
>JAOVVB010020980.1:0-16136 GCA_028570985.1 Heterobranchus longifilis | reverse complement strand
AATAAAGTCAGACAATTATATACGTCGTAAATATAAGAGCAAGTTGTGATCAAAAGATCCGTAATAAGTTTCTGTTCTGTCTTTATGGACAATCGCTAAAAACTCGATTTCAAAGACACCTGAACGCATCTTGAATCTAAATAGAGCATACACACATCGTCAGAAACTACAAATTCCCACCTTTCTAATGACACTCGAACACCCCTCGCCTTCTGACTTCTGTTATTTTTGCCCAAAACAGCAGATTTAGTTACTTACATCTCCACACAGCAGACTTCTTTGTTTATCTCCCAGCCATGTGGTCTGCCACCGGCGCGCTGCCGACGTACTACATGTACGCGCATAGAAGTGAATTGAATAGATCGGCCCCATTGTCACCAGTACCCGATCCAGCTATCTGAGTCAGTATCGGCCCGATATTCGATACCAATATCGGATCGTGCATCCCTAGTTAAAACAACTATTTTCAAACTCCTCCCGCCCACCATAAACTGACTTTCATGACTTCTTCCTTTGCATCTGTCATAATTACTATAACCTCTAGAGAGAATGTAAATATGGGTCGTAATAAGCTGCTTGTACAAACGACCTATGTAGTTGTTTTATAGGGAGGACAGTCTCAAAATAGAAGAAGAGTGTTCTTTTTTGCTACGCTGGTCTGTTCATGATGTATTTTTGTAAGTTTGGGTCCCGGGGAGACACCAAAGTTTCTCATTTGGGTCTCGAGCTGAAAAAGTAATTTGATTTGAGCACGGCAGTTCTTTTGTTTGAGTTATTTCTGAGAATGTCCCTGTGAATCTTTTTGATAGAAAAGCTTCATCTGTCGTCAGTCATCGCTCTCTGTCCCTGCTCTTGTAATCCTTTGGGATCATGTTGCAAGGCTGGCTAATCAAACAGGAGGTTTCAGAATGATGTATTATTGACCAGCTCCTGATGGGAGAAAGTAGTCATCAAAGAGCGTCACGCTGATTTGCTCCACAGCCTTTGCTGCGCTCTTAAATGCATTCCTTTTAACTCCGTTGGCCTGCTCTTCCAAGGCAGTGATGATAACATCCTCACCCTTCACTTGTGCAGAAAACATTTGATTCTCGCCTGGAAAAGGTGCTTTTAACAACCACCTTCTTTAGCTCCCGAACATGTCGGATTGAGTCAGGGAAACGATGATCTGGTTAACCCCGCTTCCGTCAAACCTTAGAGGAGTTCAGGATAGTACAGACACTGCTGGGGCTTTGCACTAACCCTCCTCGCTTCCCCGCTGCAGATGCAAATACCCCGCCGTCTCTCCAGTTAGCAGTCACTTTGCTTTTGTTGTGACATGCACAGATCGAGTTTGGACAAGAGAGTCTCTCCACAGTTCAGAGGAAAGGAGCTGGAGTGATGAGTTAAAGCACGGATTTGAGATTGGGTGCATTAGCTGGCTCCTGAAGGGTATATCAACACTCTCCCTCTCTCTTCTCTCAGGATTGTTCAGTCCCATCCACCATGAAATGAACAATTCCAGCTGAGCCCACTGGCAGGGCTTTGGGGGAAACTCAAGCCTGAGATTGGGCTTAGGGATGTAGCAGACTGGGAGTCGTCAGACGTCAGCGCAGGGCCTCTCGTCTCCTTGGCATAAGGCTGTCCACCCAAACACTTATCCTGGGGTTTTGTTTTTAAAATACTTCCAGACTTGTTTTGGAGGAACAGAGAAATACCGTTTAGCATGATCTTAGCTCATAGTTTTTCATTTAGGAAAGAAGTCAGCGAGAGATTGGACGTGTGCTTATTTACCAAAATGGTTACCTGGGAGACGGGCCCAAATTCGAGAAAGTCTGAGTTCAATCAAAGCTGAATTAGTTTTGTTTATGTAATAGCATAAAAATCATCCCTACCTGCTGATTTAAGAATGAAACGCTACAGTAAACAGAGATTTTATTCATGTTTGCTCAGCAGATGTGAATCAGTTAGCTGTATTAGACGCAGGCAGACAGGAAGTGCTGGAACTAATAAATTGTTCAAAGCTAAATACTGTAAGTGTCTTAATGCATCAACTTCCAGTTTGAAATAGTCACCCACACTTCTTTGATTTAAGAGTGTGTGTTCTGCAGATGAAAGATCAGGACTTCCTGCAACATATCAATCTATACAACCACAGCTGACGTGTGTCAAGTCTGTATTTTTTGTATGCGTTTTCTTTTCTTTTTTTTTCTAATCTGTCATCCAAAATAAATTGTTACGCACTGTAACCTTGCACACTGAATCGGATGTGGTTTATGATTCTATTTGTTGCAAAAATCCAAAATACGAGATCGGCTGGGTATTCCCTACAACCTCACGATACGATACATATCGCGATACAGAGGCCATGATACGATATGTATCGCAATACACAATGATTCTGAATAATGACCATATCCTACACAGAATTTACTATAACAGCTGTTTTTTATTATTCTGTATAACAGTAATCACACAACTTAAAACACTTAAAATTCCAGCCTGCAGAGATGTTAAAAAAAATATTTTTAAATTTTTTAATCACAGTTATTAAAAAATGCTAATATTTACAGCATTTGCTGCTGTATCGATACAGGGGCACCAGCAAGGAGTACATCACGATATCAGTGGTCCAGTTTGATAGACAGTGTACCTGCAAGTGTAGTTATTTAGATCCGCTGCCATTCTCGCCGCCCCGTGTGTCGACCGCATCCTTGTTCGGAGAAACTCTCCGCTCCGCTATCATGCCGGATTTATTTAAATGTATATTAATGCCTGTTTTTACATTTTGGATGATGATGTTTTCTTGTACGCTGGCTCTGAGTGGTCAAACAACTCTCTACAAGGCTGCTGACGGATGTGAAAGAACGCAGAAAATCGAACATGTTCCGAAAATTTTAATGACGGACGAAAGTCGGTGTATAAACGGGATTGAAACAACGTGAGGTCGTATTTATTTTTAAACATGCGACAAATATGGACATGGTGTGCAAAGGCCATGAGGCTGAGTGTTTGTTAACACAAAGCCAGTTTCAGCGTCTGTGCACTCAGTTGTCCTCTCAGGCCGGGTTCAAACCTGACGCGTCACTGTTCATTCAAGAGGGTGAAGAAATTCGCCGTGTCATTGAACTCCAGAAGCGACCGAGAAAAAGAGGAAATCCTGTAATCCTGTTTAAAATAAGAAAGGATCTTGTTTTAATTGGAGCTGGCTGTGTGTGTGTGTGTGTGTGCATATGTGTGTGCATGTGCATGTGTGTGTGCATGTGCATGTGTGTGTGTGTGTCTCTGTGTGTGTGTGTGTGTGTGTGTGTGTGTGTGCGTGCGTGCGCCACACTGTTCACCCACCAGAGCAGCACGCTCGGCTGCTGCAGTCCACCAGCTGTTTTGCTGGCTGTCGCCGCACATGGCTCCGATTTGCTGCCTTATTAAAGAGTGTGTGCCTCTTCAACTCCCGTAAATGAAATGCCCAAAGAGGCCAGTGTCCGTCCACTCACCTCCTTGTCTCTGGTCTGTCTAGACCACAGAGACGGTTCTGTCTGATGCAGACAGAAGCCAAGCAGTGGGATGGATGCACGGACAGCTTTGATGACGGACAGCAGTAGTTTTTCACTCCCTCCTCGACAAAAAAACCCCTCTGGGTCAGTAATAAATGCCCCCAGAGTTGCTGAAGCTTAAAAAAAAAGGAGAGCAAAAGAGTTCTCCAAAATAAGAGTTCAGGAGTTTCTGTAAGGCAACCACCATGTTTACATGGCTCTAAAGCTCTGCGCAAGGCCAAATGTTATATATACAGTCAAGGCTATCTGAGAAACCAGCGGACATGGCCTCCGCAAACACAACCAATCTCTTAATCTCTCTCCGTTTGAACCCTCCTTTTCCCTTCGTCTCCTCGAGTGAAGCCGGGATAGAGCAGAGACAAGTCTCATTTTTCAGAAGTGAGGCAGCGCTTTTAACTTGATTAAGACGTTTTTTTTGTTTTTTTTTCTTTCTTTTTTCCATTCTCTCAAGAGAATTCTTAAAAAATGTTTTAAGTCCAAATAACATGAGCACTTCTCTTGGCCGTGCCAGAACCCCTTTCCGCTTGGAAATATTTGCTTTGGACGCCAGCCTTGCCCAGCACACAACACAGGCAATTATGGGAGCTATTTAAACAGGAGAGATCTACTGACAGGCGACGCCTCATTTGGAAGGATGAAGGAATCAGGAAATGAAACCTTCATTGATGCGCTGAGGGTATGGAAAGAGAATTCCCCCGGGCCCTGGTTGCATTTCTCATGGGCATTCTGTGCATGCGCCGAGGACTGTTGTGTTTGTGTAGCCTTTATGTAGCTCCCCTCCAGTTTGAATCATGAACACAAGACATTCTTTTTTGGTTACTGGCATTTATTTTGCACAAACATGCCGTGAGAACTAGACACAATAAAATACACAAAATCATAACATGAGTCGAGTGCAATACAGAGCCTTCTCATAGAGGATAATCATTAAAACAAATATCTCACAAAATATAGCTTGCACAATCCATTAACTTTAAAGGCTATATGCAGTTAAACCTACTGATAATTAGCTTGCTGAACGTAGGTAGGTTATGAGGTTGCTATCATGTAACTCATATTAGCTGTTACCTATAGCATAGACAATGGCTAAAAGAAATAATATAGAAACGGACAGAAAAGTTAGCATACCTCATTTGCCATGTTTAACTCAAGGGAAGTAAGAAAGGAAACTTCATGCTTTACGAGTCTTCACTGAATCTCCATGAACATTACTAGCCTGGGAACCAGACATATCTGCTGAGCTCATGCTTCATTTGCTCTGGCAGATACGTCTGGCTCCCCTCCTGTTCAAACAGATTTCCAGCAGCACAGGACCTAGTAGATTAAACCCCAACCTTTTAAATCTAATATGGGGCGGGTTTAAGATGATGACTGACAGAGGAGCGTCATGCTAGAATGTAGTTATGGAACGCAACTGGCATTGATTGACAGAGGAGCGTCAGGTTAGAATGTAGTTACGGAACGTACCTCCGGCGCAACGCAGCAGGCTCACGAAACTCAGCAGTGCTGATCAAATATGAACCAAGATTCTGTTACTTTATTGCCTAAAATGTTTTCAGAAACACAGTTCAGTATAGTGTTTAGCTGTAATTTGCGAAAGTTTGTGACCAGGCCGCCATTTTTTTTTTCCTGCTTCAAAACAGACCACGCACCGCCCCATGTGTCACTCAGCCAGCGTGCTGCTCTGATTGGTTGTAGGTCATGTTTCGTTGATCTGATTGGTTGTAGGATTATCCAGTTGTGTCCAGAGACATTTTGGTCTGCACAGTTGATAACGCCCCTTGGAAATTGAAAATGAACTGAGAGGTTCCAGACTAATACGCATTTGTGAATTAGGCTAGAACATTACTATACAGCAACGTAACGTAAACAGCATCCTCCATTGAACTTGGCAGGTGAGGAGTGCAACCTATAATAATGACCTCACTAACACAAGAACATTGTTTTTTGCTATGGAAATATTAGACAGAAACATTTAGACATATATTCTTGTGTGTACATTCTTCATTATATTTATGTTCATTAACAGAACTATATTTTGCTTTTATTTATTTTATTTTACTATCTTTATTAAAATGATTACTGCTTGTTTTTAATATGTATCCCACAACATGTACAGCGTCAGCGTACAGAGTTTGTGTGTGTGCGAAAGAGAGAGAGAAAGAGACTTTATGTGTGCGTTCGGATTTTTCCCTCTATGAGTTGTGGAGTTTTAGGTGCCTGCTAACAGTTTATCTGTAAAGGTGCAGCTGTTGGTTGTTGGCAGCGTCCGTCAGCTCAAAGGTCTTCTCTCCGTCGCTGCCACTTTCATGATGAAGAGATGAAACCATGCGGTCAACACCAAGGCAGCCATAAAGTTGAATGAAAGCCTGTCCAGATATTTTTTTTTCTAAACTGTCCTCCCTTTGACTTAAAGTCTAAATGTTAACTTTACTGAGTTTTTTTTTTTCTCTGCGTGCACTGCTTCACCTGGCTGCAGAGTGATGCTTCTCCCAATGACCTCAACTGCCATGACACGTAGATTTTAGAGGAACGAGACAGTTTTGCTGATGGAATGTGAGAACAGGACAGCAGACTTGGCACGCCGACGAGGGTCATGAGCGCTACCTGCCACTGACCTACTTATCAACCCCAGAGGTTTCTGCCTTGCCAGGTGCCACTTTGTGCGCACCGTCTCTGTGTGTATTTATGCATTTGGTGAATCCACATGTCCCTGTGGAAAAAAAGAAGAAAGAAAGAGGACAGAGTGAAGTTTTAATTTCTAACTCTGCCGGGGCTGAGAATTCCCCAGAAAGGAAACTTAATCTAGAGGCCTTCTCAGACTGGACAAATAGACAGTAAATTAGTTTCGCATGACGGTTTATTAAAAAAAAGCCTTGTGTATACAGCAGATTATTGATGCATCGAGCAGAGGGATGGATAAGGTTCCAGTGCGGTCGGTAGTAGAGGGACAGAGCCCAGGTCTCCGGAGGGAAGAGTCACCTCCAGAGCCACACTGCAGTCACGCACAGGGGAGGGCCGGGGCCGCTAAGCTCTGCAGCATGCCAGACCAAAAAAAAAAAAAAGAAAATCGACATTGTGCAAAATCTTTCATGTTGAAAATAAACAAATATATCAAAAGATTTATAGATGTTCCACCGCTGCTCGTTTGTTTCTTTTGTCGAGTCACACAATGAGTTGGGAAAAAATATAGTTTGGTGCCATTAGGAGAGAACAGCTGGAAGTGCACAATTTATCATTATCGGTGGAAATGAAGTCAGCAACTCTCGTTTGTGGTCAGTTTTCCTTTTCTCGCCCCGCGGCAGGACGAGGCCTCGGGCGACACCTTTGTAAATGCTCTGCCTTTGTATGCACTTGAGGTGGATCACATGGTTGCTTGTTACCCTCCCGCCCCCCCCCCCCTCCTCCTCCTCATGTCTCATACTCTAGTCTCTCCTCTTTCCATCTCTCTACTTTTCCTCTCCCTCCACCTCCTTCCTCCCTCTCCCTGCATTCCTCCCGTCACGGGGCTGACAGACACTCGTCATCAGCAGGTACTCTGGCCCAGGTGGATCAGGTTTCCCACTTGCCAGGAGATTGTGCTGCATGTGCATTTTTATGGCTTAGTGCTGCACAGTTGGAGGTTTTCAGTGCAACTCTGTGTGCTGCCATGTCAGATAACCATTAAGAAAGACATGGCCTCCTCAAACAGCTCCTCTGGCTTTTCATAATATGCAAACACTTTTTTTGTGCCTGGTGTTTTCCTTTTGTGTGACATTTGCACTCAAAGCACTCTCTTTTAACTATTTTAATTATGGAAGTGAGTGATTTCTACGTACTTTTCTAAAAAATGTATTGGTGCTTTAAGGTTAAAGAAAAAAAAAGAAAAGAACAAGGGTTGGTATGAGCCACACATTGGTACAGAGCAGCTTTTCCAACTACCCAGAGAGTAGCTTACACCCCTGAGAGTATATCCACCTTTTTCCCCAGTATTTTATATATTGTTCAAATCAGTCTTAACCAGCCTTAAGGAAAAGGTCCATTTCTCCATATAGTGTATTTCATTGACAATTGCAATCCAGTCGTCCTTTGATGGCAGTTTTTTTTATTATTTCTTTATGCAATCAAAAAAACAGTTCTGAGAGCAAAACTATCAACACTGCAATCAAAAAATGTTTTATTGCCAGTAGAACAAATTCATGATTAAAATGTGAATCCCAAAGTTTTTTTTTTTTTAGTTTCTCTTTGTTTACCATTTATTTATTTGATTTTTCTTATACACAACACAACATTGGGCAGTAAGATATGATACAGAGATTGAAGCAGCTCAAAAAAACACAGCAATATCTGCATCCAGACAAAATGCAAGAATATCAGCGAGCCACAGTAGAATCACAAAGCCAGAGAAAAAAAGAGAGAAAAAAGAGAGAGAAAATAAGGGAAAACCATTCTACTTAAAGAAATCAAAACCAAATTGCCAAACAAAAGCACAAAAACAAAACAACAAAAACGACAACAAGATTGCATACTTCAAAACGTGTCTGGAGGAGGACTTTAAGTAAAGCATCTGACTGTGTCCTTCACCACGGATACCAATACATATAAATATACTGCCTGAAGCATTTATGTTCTTTCAGAAGTATTGTTGGTTCAGAAGCTCTTACATAATCACTTTTGCTCCATGTACTTCTACTTCTAAATGGATACAATATGTGTGTTCCTACCATCTCTGTTTGATTACGACTCACAGCGACGACATCCATTAAACGGGTCATGATTTGATCCCAGACAACCTTCAGACAAGCGGTTATCTGTGTAGTATTTGATCCGTCTCGAAGTGATCTGATTAATTTTGTTTTGTGCGTCTGTCTCCTGGCAGATGTGGACGAGTGCTCAGAAGGCAACGGAGGATGCCAGCAGATTTGTGTCAACATGATGGGCAGCTACGAGTGCCGCTGCAGAGAAGGATTCCTCCTGAGTGACAACCAGCATACCTGTATCCAAAGGCCTAAAGGTTAATCACGCATGCACACAAACACAAACACACACACGTTGATGATTTATGGAAAATAGTAGGATGTACTGTAGTGGTCGACCGATATGGGTTTTTCAATGGCCGATACTGATACCGATATTTAGAGAGTAGGGCTGATTTATAGTGCCGATTTTGTTTTTTGGGTTGTTTTTTTGCATCTGATTAAAAAACAAAATAGCAGCATTTCTTTGTTTCTGAAATGTATGAACTTACATAAATAAAAACAATGTTAGTGCACAGGACCATCAATCAGCATCTCTTTGTTTTCGGTCCTTTTGTAGATCTACACACTCAAGGCTTTAATCGGCCTTGTGATCTGAGATAATCAGCCGATGCCGATTATCTCAAAATGTCATTAATCAGCCTATCCCTAATGTACTGTATGTGGAGAAAGCTCATTTAGCAACATTTGAATGATGATGCAGTTTAATCTTTAAGCTTTTTTTTTTTTTTAATGTGGTGAGTTGTGCAGATTTAAACGGAGAATGGGATCGGCCCTAACAGGCCTAAATGAAAGGTGAGCAAAGGCAGGTTGTCTGAGAGGGAAGAGGAAAAAAAAAGAAAGAAGAAAAACGGGGATAAATCTCTTTTTGTTTTCCACCCACCCTTTCAAATTGAACCAATCTAGTGCTTGGCAGCATTTTAAGGTATCAGTGGTATGAGAGTGGCCTTCGGGGGACTGTGAGCAGAGAAAACAATTAAAGGTGTAGCCTGGGGCAGACACACCTCTTGTTTATAGAGCATTCCTGTGGGATGGAGACGTGACAGGAGGAGTCGAGCCAACCTGCTCTGAGGTTTACTCATCAGACACAGAAGCACTGCCGACATGCAGACACGTATAACGTCATATCTGTATTCAGAGCAAAGTAAGCTGTCACGCCAGCATCTCTGTTATTGTCTTGTAGCAGACTGAATTTTACAAGTCTACCGTGTGAAACAACAGCACAGCGGTTGTAGCTTGTACCAGATCCACTCTAGTTCATTAAAATCGCACAAAAAAAAAAAATGTATGTCCTAAAAAGATCAGTTCCTCAGCTTTGCCAGATTTTGTTTTTTTGCTGAAAGTTGTAGTCTTTAAATGAAGAACTGCTTTAAAGTTGCATGTATGTGTCACTAAATAGTGGGAAGGTAAGAGCATTATTTTACAATTTAACAGCATTTTTCAGAAAACCTGTTGTGTTGCACTTTCAGTGTTTTAAGTTTCAGCCTTTCCATTCCTAGTGCCAAAGACATTTTTGATGATTCACTTAAGAGTTATTTTCCTGATGAATCGTATTATCATCATGTACACACTCAAGGCCCACCTATACTGACATTTTAATTCTTTTAAACAAAAGCATACTTTTCCCCATTTTCTGGACATATTTGTAAAAACAATGTCTTACGAGTCAGGCCTCTGGGTGGCCGTTTCCCATGGTAATGGATGACTGACAGCTGAGAACGTTGCTAGGAGACTTTTAGGACAACCCTTCATAGTGTTAGCTATCTCTTAGCTAACTGTTAGTGATTTAAGCCGTCTGTCCCTTTTATACCAACTAGCTTGCTAAGGTTAGCACTGCATCCTCACTAGATGTTATTTTTCGTCCTTGTTATTTCAACACCTGGGCTGCTGTTGTCTTTTCCTAACCACTTTTCTTTAACCTCGATGGGAAACGTCATGAGATAAAGGATAATTCATAAGGACCGAATTAAATGGTGTGCCGCTTTAAATGTTGCTGCAGCAAGGAATTGTGGGACGGCATCATCTCCCTTCCTTTCCTAAACGATGGTCCACAGTATTTTATGCTAAAGGAGATAATGAAGGAAGCACTGAAGAACCTTTCCTTGACATTTAGAGAATTCGATCACCTCTTATCATGGCTGCCACTTAGATATTTATACACACATACACATTAAAGGACTAGCTTGTGTTAGCTGGCTCTATTTGTGTTTATAGCAGATGACCAGACTGTCCAAACTAACAGCAATAGGTATTTCTTTGACCTCCATACGTAGAATCAGTAAAGTCAATTTTATTTATATCGCCCAATATCACAAATCACAAGAAATCCACTCTCCCTGGAAAACACTAAATGAAGAACAAGAAATAAAACATAGTTTTTATGCCACCACAGTCATGGTCAGAAGCATTATGTTTTCAGGTTGTCGGTCCGCCCGTCCCATTCTCGTGAACTCGAGGATGAACTAATTTGATTTTAGAGGTCAAAGGTCAAAAGCATTTTTGGCCCTAACTCAAGAATTCATAGGCTAATGATGACAAAATTTCACACTAATGTCTAATAGGGTAAAATGATGAAGTGATGACATTTTATACCCAGCTTAAAGGTCAACTTCACAGCATCACTTCACTGTGACATCATCATTTTCTGCAAAAACACTATTCTGGCCATTATTCAACACCATAACTCAGGAACAGAAGGAGAGACTGACCACACAGATCACATACTGAATTGGTGACACTAATCTTGGGTGTTCACCTCCAAACTGTGCTGATTGTTTAGGTCTTCTGTGCTGCCCAGTTGAAGATGTGCGTGAAGCGTCCACGTTTTGCTAAAAAATACACTTAATACATTTTTATTAAATTCCTTCAAAGTCTTTACTACATATATTATATGACAGACAGGGATGTAAACTGCAACTTACACCATACAACCACAAGGCAATAATTCTAGTTTTCTTTTTGGTCATAAGTAAAACAGATACCACTGTTTTTTTCATTTTTTTTTAGCAAATTGACTCTAAAAGCAGACACATTTTGCTGCTGGAGATTTATGTCATGCTGTTGCTTGTTGTTTGTAACGCTGTACATGTTGCACAGCGTGCCCTGCCTCTGTTCTTTAATTTGGTAGATTTCTCCATAGATCAGAAGAGCAACATCAGAGAAAATAAACAGCTGTTATCACCATCACAAAACACATTTATTCAAGGAGTAATTATCCAGCTGTCGCCAGATTCCTTTGCTCCACCGGTTCATGCAGGGTGTTGTAGATCTTTCGGGTTCATGGGGTTTGTGGCACTTGTCATTCAGAAAGCCTCGACAGCATGTACTGCAGGCTCCGAGCGCCTCTTCATCTCTGCCCTCGTCTTTTGTACGATAACTGCTCGTGCTGGGAGTCATTAGACTGTGATGTTCCTAAAGTCCCCTGGATGGCGAAACCGAGGATTTTGGAAGTCTGGTTTATGAGATCAGTCTGGCCTAGTGAACTGTCAATGTTTACATTTCATAAACGCAGTGTTATTTGAGTGGAGTGAGAAGCTGGATCGTGTGTTTCAAAGCACTACTACGTACGTATATCTGTCAGAAGCAGACTGAGCACCGGTCACCAGTCTCGCCAAGCCCCCCCTTTGTCTCTCTTTCCCTTCCTCTCTCCTCTTTCTTTCTTGATAAATGCGCTCAGTTCCTGTTAATCTTCCATTTTCATATTAAATTTGTCTTTATTGCTTCCAGATGAGACCCATTTGGATCGAGAGATTAAAGCTGCCATAAATCTACAAACTTCCTTCACTCATCAGATAGCCGCCCCGTCATTGTTTCATTATTTTTGAAAGACAGAACAACTACTCATCTGCTTATTATTACTGCTCTTATTACAACAGTGTGTGTCTGAGGGAAAATGGAAGTAGTGAGGAAGTGGCTCGCCGAGTTATTGGACAATAACCCTGCAGAATTGCTACAAATATCACTTTTCTCGCTTACTGTAAAAAATTATGCACAACTGGCTCAGGGTAAAAAATTTAAAAAAATCGCTGAGAAAATTAAAACTGATCTAATCTCCCCGCAGAGTCGGTTTAAAAGCAACCCTCCATCCATTCTGCAGAGGCTCCTCTTAAAGAGCGAAGCCTGGGGTGCAGTTTGCTCATGAGCTTTATTGTTCTCATTAAAAAGACATCAGCTTTCCATTTCTTTCATTAATGGGTCAGGTGTTCCCTGGGCAACTTGTGCGAGTCTTTCTGCGGACAGTGGAGGGCTGGTCACTGCAGTGTGTGTCGCGAACAGTCTGTTTCTCCTGCTGGTAGGAAGCTCTTGTTAGCAGTGAGCCTGTGCCAATTAGGCAGCAGGGGTCTGCCAGCCTCTCAGCTAATGACAAGGCTGCTGCTGGCCTGTCTCTTATTAGACCTGCCCCTGCCCCCCTGAACAGGAATAACTCCGGCCAAATGAAGGCTTCATCGTCAGGCTGGCCAAAATGTAACAGTTCATTTATTATCCCCAAACATTTCTCCCAGTCAAGAAATAAAGCCTTTGAAAGGCCAGCCAAGGTGCTTTGTGGTTGATAGGAATGCCATTTAGGTCAAGACGGGTTCCACTGCTTTGCGTTTGATTTATTGTCTCTTTTATATAGGAGGATAACGGGGACGTGTACTATATGTGCGTGAGACGGGATCCAGCACATTGGAACTCTGGAATTTCAGGCTCAGTCAACCCACACATCTATAATTTTAGTCCTGTACATTTCTGAATATCCGGTAGGGCAATTACCTTAAGTGTGCACTGATGGCCTGTTGTGCAAGTCACATTTTTTAACTGTTGTATTCAGTCCTATTGTCTTCAGCTCAGAATACACAAAATCTGATCACATGATATGAAATTTTAATCTTCAGTGCTGTAGAATTCATTGTGAGACAGTACAGCTGAGCACATTGAGCTAGCACAAGTTAAATGGACAGTCCACCCCAAAATCAAAGATACATATTTTACCTGTAGTGCTATTTATTAGGGATTTGACTATTTGGATTCTAAATCGAAATGAGCTTCCAATTTCAATCATTGAAATCAAAAGCAGGATCAGCAATTCTCCCAGTACGTTTTTTTCTCTCCACCCCGTCTACTTGTGCACGACGGAAGAAAAAAACAACAAAACCACTCACAGCGTAGCTTACCGGTAAGCCTGCAGCTGAAGACACAGCTTACCAGTAGCCTGCAGCCAGACGCCATGGCCGCTACTGGAGATGAAACAACAGAACTGGAAAATCCTTCTGCTTGCATAAAGTCACCGGTGTGGCAACATTTTGCCTTCCTTCGAAAGTTACGTAAACAATGAACGGTAAAGCGCGTGGGTGCCGGCAGAACTTCATGGTGCATTCAGGTGCACCTTGTAAACTCATGGTGCATTCAGGTGTACCTCGTAAACTCTGAGAAACTCAAGCTGTTGTTATACAGTACCCTTCTGCCATCTAGTGGCTCCAAGACTCCATATTCTAACAATGACAGCAGTCAGTGCTGAAAAAAAAGTGCTTAAATTGAAAATTTAATCGAATCATGACCTTAAAATCAAATCGTGGATTTGGAGAAACGTGACACCCGTACTATTTATCAGTCGAGATTGTTTTGATATTAATTGCGATAAATAAATATCAGTTTTGACTTTGCTAAAATACAACAAATTGCTTGTTAAATTAAAAAAAAACTGAAAGGAATTTATTTCTGACATTATTTTATTGAACAAATTGAACATTAGGCTGAACACAAAAGGCACCATTTAAAAAAGGAATGATAGTTCAATTTTAAAGAGCAGTTTTCTACCGATACTCTCTTTCAACTAACTAAAAACCCTGAGTGTCTTTCGTGATATGTTGCAGTCTTTTGCAATGTGTTTATTGCGCAAGTTGATATTGCGATGACGCTAAAAAAAAAGATATACTGTGCAGCCCTATAGTTCATATACAGAAAGAGCTGCAACAGCTGGTCGACTAATCCATTAGTCAATCGGCAACTATTTTGATAATCATATAATTGTTAAAGTACTTTTTCATGCAAAAATGGGAGGCTGATTTCAGCCTCTCAAATATGGAGATGTCCCGCCTTTCTCTGTTTTATTCCATATTCAGCTGAATATCTTTGGACAAAACAAGACATTTTTAAAGGCATCACCATGGAGTAACTAGGATGGACATTTTTTCCTATTTTCTGACATTTTATAGACCAAACGATTAATGGATTCATCTAGAAAATAACAGCAGATTAATCAATAATGAAAATAATGGTTAGTTGCAGACCTATAACAACACTTGACCCAGTGATGTAAGCCCTTATGTATAAACATATTTTAATATGGTTAAATATTACGTGTAAATATTCTCTATAAATATTTCAGGACAGGATTTCTTGATGGCAAACTGGAAAGAAAAAACAGTGACACAATGACCACTATTCCAATTGCATTCATTAGAAGTGTTGAATTATTCATCAAATGTGGCCATTACTGTGGCATTTAGGAGATCAGCTGGAGGACGACCAGCTGAATGAAAGGAAATCTGCACTGATGTGGGAGCGGCCTGCATCAGTCCGAGGATGTGAAGCTCATGATGAGGCGCCATGCGTCGCTCTAATGAGATGTAATTGGCTATTGGAGCGGAGGGGTGTTGAGGGTGATGACCTTTTAGATCATCAGCCATGCTCCATCCATCCCCCGGTGCTTTGTTCCCTCCGGTCTCCAAATCAAACACAGAACTAAATATTACACGAGCAAAGAGAGAGAGAGCAGTTCTTGTATAATGTATTTGGACTGCAGTGTAGAGATGGGACAATAATGGATTTTATTGTGGATTGTGATTAAAAAACACAATAAGTTAATCGTGGTGAATTTCCATTATCGGGATAATCGTGAATATAGTGTGAATACCCTCAGATGATGCAATGCAAATATTTGTTTCTTAAAAAAAGGTCATAATGTTTTGAGAAAAAGTCATAATGTTTTGAGAAAAATAAAATCAAAATTTTATAAGAAAAAACTCTCAACACAGCGAAATAAGGTAAAGTGATTCCAGTGTGTTTTAGTGCCGTTTTAAGAGTTTTAAACATATTCCATTGATCATCAGGATAATATCATGAATCACAGTTATTTTGGACAGGATAATCGTGACATGAAATTTTCATATTGTCCCATGCATACTGCAGTTTAATGCAATTGAAGTTAAGGCGTTGTTGTTTTCTCCCTGCTATTGACTTACTATGGAGTACATTCCATCAATGAGGCAAGGAGGGAAAAAAAGGGAAATGTGGAAATCATTACAGTAACGGGGACAGGGGAGGGATTTCATTTGGCTCTCTGTTTGGTCTCTTCTTGCCTATTTACTCAATTAGCTGTTACTGGCTATAGTGAACACAAACCTCTTACAGATGATGTGGGAGTTATTAACGGCGTTAGATGTGTTGCTTATCAGTCTTTAAAAAACAAGATTGCAGGTTTGTTTGTGTTGCATGTTTCTTATATTAGCTCATATTTAATGAAAACTGCATTACACTGGTGCTATTTGTAGCAACCTAATCTACAAACTGCTCCATCATGTGGAAACTCTAACTCTTTTAGCAAGCTGGATTTAGGACCATTAATACATTTAAACTGAAGCTATTTATGGAAACAAGTTTGTGTTTGATTTTCTGACAAATGTCAGACCCTATGTTTGGAATTTGTGCCTGAGTACAGCTTTACACTGGTCTGATCGGGCTGTGTAAGATAGATGTTCCGATACCGTTTTTTTCCTTTCTGATACCTGAACTTGCATATTGGCCGATACCGAGTATGAATCTGATACCAGTGCGTTTATGACAGCTGTGTACTACTAACCCTGTGTGGATGTGATATGATTGCTGT
>JAOVVB010020931.1:0-31095 GCA_028570985.1 Heterobranchus longifilis | reverse complement strand
AAACAAATAGTGCAGGAAGTGTAAGTACAAGTTGTGCTAATAGTAAACATGTGTACACAACACATGTGTAGCTCTGATATGTACAATATAGACCGTGGTTTAAATACTCTAAAGGTCAGTATGTACAGTAGGAGCTATAGTATAAATGTATGTGAGTGTGTATAGTGCAGTAAGTGTTAGTGTCAGTATTACAGTTGTTCTAATAAACACAAGGGGGGGCTGTTTGCTTGAGAAAGTATCCTGATGTTCTCCCAGTTCACTCTGACTGCTGTGTTTTACAGGACATCCTGCTTTTGAAGGGGGAGGGGGAGGTCAAGCTGAATATGGCGATGGGTAAGGGCGAGTTGGCCCTGCGCAGCTATGGAGCCGCCGGACAGGAAGTGGTCCGCTCTCAGCTACAGGAAGTGGAGGACGCGTGGGCCACGCTGCTTGTGACTGCCATGAGCTGCCACAGGTAGACTGCTCACCTCGTTCCATTACCTGGAAGATAATGTGATGGCTGAAGTCTGTAACGTAATATTCTGTCATCATTTCATTGTTGAATTGCATTTTACAGAAACTGGACAAACTGCTGTGAACTGTAAACACATTTTCATTCAACCATTCTTGATTTTTGCTTTTTTTTAATGTGCCATTAAAACCTTTACCCCCGCTGGACATTTTAGCAGCCATTGCACCTGTATGCCAAAAATTCCTCTCTCTTGGGCACAGGTTATTTTCATCATGATAGATTGATGTCTCAATGCCATTAATTACCATTAGGTTAAATACATAATGAGAAGTATTTGTCCCATTCTGTAACTCTGATTGATGTATGTGATTTAGTGTGTTCTTTTCTGTGTGTGTGTGTGTGTGTGTGTGTGTGTGTGTGTGTGCGCACGTGTTTAATTGAGCAATTATGGCCCCTCCTAGAAAAAATTGATCTCATTAGGGACTAAATGGTGGATGGCAAACAGTGGGTCACACATGGGGTGTGTTTGTGTTTTAAGGGGAAAGGATAACAGGAGGTGCAGGGTAGCAGGTGAAATAGAGGTGTGTGTGTGTGTGTGTGTGTGTGTGTGTGTGTGTGCGGGTATTGGCGTTATTTGTACATGCAGGGGTAACAGATGGCAAGGAAAATTGTGGGTGTGTATCTGTGCCCGTGAGTGTTTGAACAAGGGGATAAAGGGGATGAAGGCACTAAGCCAGTATTACAGGCCATTTAGATTTTTTGGCCATATCACGGGTATGAAATATTTACTGTACTCGTGTATGCCAGTGAAGAGTAGGAACAGTAGGTTTTGTCTTGAGCATTATATGTACACATTTTATGTCGTTTAAAGTAACCAGATTACATATACATTTGTATAAAACATATAATTTCTTGTTGGATTGCTGAGAAAAGGAAATTAAGGGTTAATTTGCAAAAATGTCAGTTTTTATTTATTTTCCTAAATCTTGTTCTTTGGTTGTTTTGCTAAGTTATCTCAAAATATTCCATCAAACTGGTGTTGGTTTATACATCTTAAGAATGGCTTTTATCTGTTTTTGCAAATGAACTCTTACACTACTTTTTGCTTACACTTTACATATTTTAATACATCTGCATTCTGCATTTTTTTTTAGCAGTTTAAAAACCCTGCCCACATGTTGAATACTCTACATATTTATTCAGATTTTCTCTGTTTATTCAATTCCCGTATGTGCCAGTCACAGACTAACACAGAGATCTTGTGTCTTCCCTCCAGTCGACTAGAGTGGACCGTGTCCCAGTGGGGAGGATATCTGGAGAGCGCTGCCCAGCTGCGGTGCTGGATGGAGGCTGTAGAGCGGGAGGTGTGTGCCCCGCTCACCCCGCAGCCAGGGCCCAGAGAAAAGGCCTCGCAGCTGGAGAGACTCCGAGCCCTGCTGGCAGATCTGGAAGACCACCAGGTGGCGCTGTCCAGCCTGGAGGAAAAAGCCAGAGAACTGTTCAAGAAGACTGGCGATGCCAGCTTTAACCACGGCGCCCGCACACAGCTGCAGGTGCAGTTTGATGACCTCACAGCCTTGGTGGAGGTAGGATGTTACTTTTAGTATATTTAGTAAAAAAAAACATGAAATTCCTGAGCTTACCAAACAATCAAACAAACTTTATTTGTATAGCACCTTTCATACAGGTTAGTGCAGTTTAAAGTGCTTCACAAATGACTGACAAGCCGGTAATAAGACAGAACAAGTGTAGACCGTGAAAACAACAGAAAAAGAAAAGAAAGTAACAATTTGAAACCAATGCATATGTTACCTGTTTCGCTTGCTCTCGCATTTCAAATTAGTCTGGCGATGCCAGGCTACACGAGACAAAAAATGATAAAAAATGTAATAATACAGATTTAAAAGCTATAATAACTAATAGTAGTAAAACAGAGTGAAATAAAAACTAGATTAAATAACTAGATTAAATAATGGTATATGATGACAATAAAATAAATTTAAAAGCTATAATAATAATAATAATAATAATATTATAATATCATTTATGTTGACCCATAGCATCTGCACTTTATATGATGTGATATTTATTATGTGTTTTCCATATTGTGGCTTTGTTTTTGTTTTTTACATGTTGTGTATACAGTTTTTTAATCCTGTGATTTGTTTTATGATGTGTGCTGCTGCTTTCTTGGCTCGGTCACCCTTCTGAAAGAGATCATTTAACTCAGTGGGTTAAATAAAGGTTAAATAAAATAAAAAAAATAAAAGGAAATTGATAAAAGGGGAAAAAAATAATCATGATAAAATAACAGAAAATAAAATATAGTAAAATGTAACAACATAAATACATTAAAGTAAACCATTCTTAATCAGAAGCCTGGCTGAATAATTTTTTTTTTTTTAATTTTTATGTCAACTTGCTGAGTGTTTGTGTCCATTGTCTTTGTCTTTAGGAGCGAGTACGTCTCGCGCAGGCCGTCGTGCTGGAACACCAAGAATACCTGGAGGCTGTGAGGGAGCTCACTGATTGGCTGATGACTGCTGGAGAAGAGCTGCATCATTGGTCCGATACATCAGGAGACTCTGCCTCCATCAAAAAGAAACTGTCAGAAGTGAGGGTAAGGCTGGGTGTCAACATACAAAGAAATCCTCTTGTTGATGCCGGCTGACACTCCTTTTGTTTTCTTTGTATACACTTTTGTCAAGAAACAAATTCCAAATTCAGAAAAAAAAAAATCTGATCCATACAGATAATAGTGTACCACATCTGACAGGTGACAGGCCTATTGTGCTGTAGAGTGGGCAAAGGTGTGCCGTTATTATATTACTTCGACATTATTGTCAAAGCAAGCTATTTAATTTGAGCTTAATCTATTTAAAATATGTGGAAATGTGCCTTTCCACATAGTGAAGTCTCATCACAAGGTCTATTTAGCAGCTTTTCTGGAGTTTTCAATCATTTCACACAATCTTTGTCAGCACATTTTTGTCAGCATACTTTGCCCAGTTGTCAAGGAATTGCAGATTTCATATTGTATGTGTTTGCTGCTCCTTTTGTATGATGTTGTTGTGATAATTGTAGTCTGGAGTTTTCACTCTAGGATAGTGGGAGAAAACTCTCCGGTTTGTTTATATTTCTTTAAACCAAACACAACCATCTCTTTTTGTCAATAAAAGTCTAAAAGATAATTAGTGGAGATAGTGGAAGGGGCCTGACATCCGACGTGTGAGAGAGTGCTGGATGTCAGGCTTTATCCCAACACTGTATATCTGGTTAACACAGATGTCAGTCTGAGTCATAGGCATGCCTTAAGGGGAACTACACCCAGTTGAAAAGGTGTTATCTGTTGCTAAGGTAACTGATTGCTGAATTATCTGAACACATCTAACCTTAATGGACTCCTGCTATGAAGGAGAGCAAACTATGCAGGGATTTGGAATTGGTTCTCAGTTTGTTCCCACATCACAGCCAAATATCTCAATCTCTCCTGGCACATTTTACTGCCACTAAGTTGGTCTATTATCGTGTAAAAAGAAGGTAAAAGCGAAGAGCAGTGCAATTAATGCGTGAGCTTTTCCCTGTTCAATAATTCTGCAATTACAGAGGAGAGAAAATATGTGTGGAGATATTGATTTGCATTTAAATTTCACACATGGGCCCTAATTATCACATTATAAATGTGTGTTTGTAGAGCCATGGTGTGAAGCATTTCAGTACGCGAGGAAATATGATTTGTTGTACACACAAGCTAGTTGCACCGTTTTCATTTCCCATTCATGGTCTCAAGGTTAATGTTCGTATCAGTGTACTCACACACAAAAATGATCAGCTGCCATTTTTTTCTCCCTTTCTAATCCCTCTATCAGCTCAATACTATTCACATCACACTCAAGTGTTTGCTTTTCACACCGTCTGCCTTCAAAGTGCTACCTTTTCCACACAGAACCAGAGGTGGAGGCGGGGAGGGATGGAGGCGGAGGATGAAATTAGTAATTGTGAGAGAATACTGAGATAGCAAATGGAAATACAGGACATCACAACTAGTAGTGAAAAGACAGAATCAAAGAGATACAGACAGAAAGTGATGGAGCAGGAGGAATATATGTAGGCAGCTTAAAATAGAATCGGAGGTTGCTGTTTCCGTAGCCACAGTTTCCGTAGCAACTTTGTCTCCTATCTACCCTCCCCGTCTCGTCAGGAGCGCGTGGAGTGTCGGCTACTGGAGGGCAGAGAGCGCCTCAGCCGGGTGCGTCGGAGCGCAGCGTCCACAGCGGAGCACACGGCAGCGGGTGGCTGCGAGGCCATGGACCGACAGCTGGGGGCGCTGTCCCAGGCTCTGGAGCAGTGGGAGGGGGCCGCCCTGAGGGCCAGGGACGGCCTGGAGGGGGCCCTGGCCGCTGCCGCGGCCTCGGAGGAGGAATACGACCGCCTGACGGCGCGGCTGGAGGACGAGTTGAAAGAACTGGACGGGCGTCTGAGGGGGTGGAGCCAGGAGCTGATTAAAGCTGAAGGGCGGAGCAACGGCGAGGAAGCAGTGGAGGGATGGCAGCTGGCTAAGGTATGGTGGCGTGAGATTTAAATAAATGGCAGCTTAAGGTATGAATTATTCGCTGTTCATCTGCTCACAATAGTTTATTCAAAAAATAATAAAAACTTCTGTTCGACTGAGATTTGGGTTGGCGAAAAGCTGACAGCGGCGACTCTGCAGCACCGTTAATTTTAGAGAAGGTGATTAGCATTGTTAAATGAACATGCACACACACACACACACACACACAGTGTGCAGACATACGTCTGCTGCATTCAGCTGTGCTTTCTCTGTCAGTAATTATCCATTCTATTTGTAAATCCTAAAAACAGATTAGTTTGTAAATCAGCTTTACTGGGATGACGAAGGAGTGACAGCTACAATCCCATCAGTTTCCCTTGTTTTCTGCTCATTCCGTCTTCTGTCCCCTCTACCCCTCCCCCGTTTGTTTATTTTTGCCATTATTTCCCACTATCTCTCCCTCCCAAACAGTCGCCCTTTCAATTCCTTCCCCTTTCCCCTGTTCTGTACTCTGACTTGTTTGAACTGAAGTGTACAGTGATGTCTTTCTCGGCTGCAGGGGTTGTTTCTCAGATGCTCTTACCCCTCGCCTCCCCTGCTGCTCTGTTTCTAACCTCCACAGGATGTTTACAGTGTGACAATTTCTCTGTATTGTCAAGGCCATGCCAGCATGTACACCCTCACACTCCTCCCCAGGCTCCTTCGGCCATGCCTTTCTCTGGTTTTCCTCAATTTGTGGCTGTCAAAGAACAGAGGAGGAGTCTTCCCCCTCCTCCGCTTCTCTCTCTCTCTCTCTCCTTCTCCTCCTCCTCCTCCTCCTCCTCCTCCTCCTCCTCCTCCTCCAGACCGTTTCCTGTGTCCAGCCTTGTTTTCGTTACGCGCTCGTTTGTGTGCGTTTGAACCAATCGCGCATCTGTGAGGGCTGACAGCTGAATTCCACCGGGAGAGAGCGTGAGAGAGAGAGAGAGAGAGAGAGAGAGAGAGAGAGAGTGAGAAGGAGGAAAAATGTGTGAGAGGGAATGAGTGCGAGGAGTGGGAGGAGGGAGAGAGAGAGAGAGAGAGAGAGGAGAGAGGTGGGAAGAGAAAGTAGTAGAGCGATCGCAGGAGGGAAGGAGAAGAGGGAGAAGAGAGCAACGGGTCCAGGAGAACAGGGAGGGAGGGAGGGTTGTTTAGTGGTCATACGTCAGACAGAGAACGAGCGAGCGAGAGTGAGAAACACAGAGAGAGAGGGAGAGAGAGAGAGAGAGAGAGCTTGTACATATTTCATGGGACAGGATTTCATGACTGTGTGAGTGCAGAATGTGAGGCACGCTGAGGAGAGCGGGAGAACGTTATCCGCAGCTCCTTCCTGCCACACTCCGTGAAGAACAGAAATGCTATTGTACAAGCAGCACTGTGAGTATGTGTTTGAGCGTCTGTGTGCGTCTGTGAATGTGAGAAGAGCTAAAAAAGACCAAGCCATGGTGTGAATAGGAATGCGAGTGCACTTATTGAAGGGGTGTCATACAGATCCGTTGGGTGCTTGTCTCTCCTTGACACACACACACACACACACACACGTACGTATGTACACACGCTGAGCCAGCTGCTGTCTGTTTCGTGTTTTCGTGTTTTTTTTAGGATATACTGGAGGGCTTGCAGAGCGCCGAGCCGATGGCAGAGAAGTTGAAAGGCCAACTGAACGACCTGGTGCGATACTCCAGAGACCTGGGCTCACAGTCAGACCGGGTCACCGCGCTGATCAAACAGCACAACAGGTGAGAGGAGTCTTTCTGCTTTAGTAAAACAGCGTGTGGTGGAAAATCTGTTGTCTAAGGCTGGTTGATAACTTCATGTTGTTATCTATGGACTTTCAGCTGATTTATATCATGATGATATTATCTTACCATGTTATTGCTGAATAATCCAAATCAAACTGTACTTAAAAACAGCTTGATCTAAAAAAAGATGAGATTTTTTTTTGCACTTGAAATGCATACCAGTTGAACACTGCTGCTTTGCATAATTGTTAGAGCTCGCGATTTTATTGGCCGATATTGACCTATCACAGACATATCACAGGTCTATCGGTTTTGTCGTATATGTATATGAAAACTTTTTTACAGAACATATAATGCAGAAAACTATGCTTGGGGTGATTTAGAAATGGTGTCATGACGTAGTTTGTCCAGCAGAGCAATGGATTGAAACTGAACATACAGTACTGATGTTTATTTAGCTATTTCTTTTTCTTTATTCTTTATTTTCTCAGTGTTCATTTCTAGAATTGGTTAACAATGTAATACATTAGAAAGCAGCTTTCAGAGTGTTGGTGCAAAATCCACATAGAAAAGGTTTATTTTCATTCCAGTTAAAAAAATTCACTATACTGGCCGACGTATTGGTAGCCAGTGAATTTTTCCCTCCAAAATCGGTATCGGTTTCAGAAATCCGAAATCCGAAAATCGGTTGGGCTCTAATAATTGTATAATTTCTTTGGCTGTTAGTTAGATCATTTATATGATTTTCACATACATTTGCCATATCTTGCACATAATAAGATAGAAAAATGCACAAAACACACCATGCATAACACACACATTCATTCAGCATCAGAAGTTCTCCCCTAAAAACTCCCCTTGCATGTCTGAGTGGGCAGGGTTAGTGCTCAATTTTAAAAGTTTATTGTTTGTATTAGAGGAGTGTGTGTGCGCCCGTGTGCGTGTGCGTGCGTGTGTGGCCATGTCGCAGATTTGTGACGTGTGTCAGCCATACGAAGGCTCATTTATGCTTTTCGTTACTGAACATTGCTATGTTCATTTCAAACGATGTCACCATCACTGTTCACATACTTCCATGCATCCTTTACATTGGCAATAGTTAAGCAATACATCCACCAGAGGACAAAAGAGAGTCAAAAAGTTTCTGACAACAACAAACAGGATGGTGGAGGAGGTCGTATTAATGTTCCTCTTAAGAGACAGAAGCGGAGGCAGCGTTGTAGCCGGCGGTCTGTGAGTTCATTAAATACATCGATATAAAAACATTTCTATATATATATATGAAATCACTACATCGCCATTCCGTGTCAGTATTTTTTTTTTTAATTCTTCCTCATGTTCTATGGTCGTGTCTCTGCACTGTCTCGAGCTACACTGCCCCCACGATTTCCGGTGGTGTTGCTCTGTTAAGTCCGTCTGCGTAAGCTTTCAGAGAACGTGCAGAAATACGGACGAAATGAACGCAGAGTACGGACAGAAGGCTCCGTCCATATGCGTGTACGGATCTAACTTTGAGCATATATGAGCCTTTAACCAGACTAGAAGGTGCTGGTGTAAAAACGCCCTGAGACGGAAATCTACTGGCTGCTGACCTTGCGGAGCAGCTCTCTGATCTTCTCGGCGTCCTTGGCAGCGTAGATGTGCCAGAGAGCTCCAGGTTTCTCCTTTCCTTCGTACACCCTCCTCTTCGTCATTTCATCCACATCGCCCTCCTCAATGGTGATCATGACCTCTGGAGGACCAAACATAAACAACAACGCACACACATACATACAGGGCACCAAGGGTCAGCAGCAGTGTTTCTATGATGACAAGATTCTACAGTAGTTTCCTCTTTAAGGATCAGGTTTAAAGCTGACATCACTTGAACACTACTGTCTTTTCTTTATTCCAGTTTGATGACTAATAACTAAACGTATTATGCCACAGTCCTGTGACAGGGACTGTCGAGACATTTCTCATCTTTCATAGCATAATTCCTAACCAACTGTATTAATGCACATCCATCATACCGTTTGACATAAATGGCACAGAGCTGTAGTTCTCAACTGGTGGCTCATGTATTAGGTCGCAGGTCCATTACAAATTAACTGCAGGATTGTGGGTCATAACCACAGACTGTATTTAAAGATGGACAGCCTAACATCTCCCCGTAAGTGAAGCCAAAACATCTGGATCGCCCCCCTGGTGGCTGGCTTCAGTATAGGTCATAAGTCCCGCCTCCTCCATGTTAGCGGATGGGACATGAGCCAAACTAAAAACTTACATGTTAATACATTTTTCCCAAAGATGGTTTCTGTCATTTTAGGTAGTTATCACACTAATGTTTGTTCAAGTGTTAATTTTTCTTATACATTTCATTTTAATTAGTTATTTGATGCTAAAAAATGGGGGTGAAATGTCACGATTGACAGTTGTTATTGCCTCGTGCTTGGTCTGGCGGGACTTCAATGCCTACTGCGCAGACTCTGGTTGCAAAATTACAAGATGGGGTTGTACAGTTTACAGATTCACTTTTGTACAGTGGGAGGAAGTGGAGATGCATCGTCCATCTTTATATACATATTCTGAAGTGCACTGATTTTCCAGAGCTTCTCTTAAAATATTGTTTGCAGCTGCATCATGTGGCTGTCATGACACAAACACTCCAAGCACTCCAGCGCTTTGTGTTTGTGTTTTTCCCCCAAAGAATTGTGATTAAAAAAAAAAAGAAAATGAGTCTAAAACAGAAACTATTAATAGAGCCTTTGGCAAAACATGAAAATGCCATAACAAGAAAATTGTTCAAATGTTCAGTGATGTCTGGGTTGTGACTTAAGACCAATGGGGACCATGTGGCTGGACCAGTTGAGAACCACTAGGGTAAAGAAAAGGATAGGTTACAGACGAGGCAATCACTGACACAATGTGGGCATCCACTCTACTTCTACCACACTACTGCCTGAAAAAAAGTTATTCAGAAACATGACACATGAAAACAAACACATTTATGGGTATTTATCTTTCACCAGCTCAAAGCTGTATCCCTTCGCTAACTTTTCTGCATCAATTATTGACTTTTCTGCATCGAGACAATCTTTCAAAGAGAGAACTGCGATGCATCTAATAATCAAGACTTTTCCCCACCTCGAGTGCACGTCAGGCTACACCGTAGGATACCTATCTATGGCATACCTACGGCGTAGATTCAGTGCAGAAGTATACACCAGAGCACAGCTCATCTAAAGCTAACAGGAATGGAAGACACTTCCAGTTACTATATGTCAGTTTGTGGGTTTCTGTTGCTTTAATAACTGAATCCCAAACAGTACACATGTTTTCAAAGTCAGGATCACCAAAGGGTTTAGGTTATTGATTCAAGGTGTTAATAAAGGTTTAATTTGCATAGAAATGTACAGAGCATGCCACAGCAGAAACCAACAGATGGGTCCCTGTGCTCTGGCCCCTACTGCACACATAATAACAAAAGGATGGGGGGGGGGGAGTGAAGGTTAGTCAAGAAGAAGGACATGCTACTCAAGTGATACAAACTGAAAGTCTACAAACCTTTTCGGCCATCAATATCAGCCTCTGTGAATGAGACATTTGAATGTAAATGAATGAGACCCAAATGAAGGGTTTTTCATGGTGCTAACCAAGCCAATCAAACATCTAAAACAGTAAAAGCATGATGTTTGAAAAACAGCTGTGAAAGTAGTCTTTAAGATTGTTCAGGAGGGATCAGTTAGATGAAGGACGAGTGATTAATGTCCAGTGTTTGCAAGGAGATCTTTCTTTTATATCCTACATATATTCTATGTAATGTCTTGGATTTGGTATGGGAAGAAGTCGAATCAATTGCATGTTATGTTGCAAATAAGATATGATATAATGATGATGTGTTTTGGGGAGTAAGTAGTGATTTTGATAACATTTAGCAGCTCAATCAATGGTGCACTGTACAAGTGTCCTGTAATCGCCAGGTCTCTCTTATAAAAGAGATTGTTAATCTCAGTGGGATTTACCTGGTTAATATGGGTTAAATAAATAAAATACATACATGTTTGTGTGTGTGTGTGTGTGTGTGTGTGCGTGCGTGCGTGCATGCATGCGTGCGTGTGTGCGAGCGAGCAAAACAGAGAGAGATGGACAAAGTGTGTGTTTAAGTCCACTGACCTTGCTCCGGGTCTCCCTCTATTTGAGGGATGCCGACGTAGACCATGACGTTGACGGCATCAGATACATCCAGGTGGAGGTTCGTGGTTCCCACCTTCCTGTCTTCAGATGAGGTTAGGCCTGAGGGAAACGACGACAGTGAGAGTGAGAGAGAGAAGATGAAGACAAGTATATAATGGAGGGAGAGGGAGAAAGAAAGGGTTCCTACAGCTTAAGGCAAGTTAGATATAAGACTTTTTTAATGCCACTTGGAATTAAATTTAACACCAACTTACAATAACCAACTTTTTGTATAAAATACACGGCGCCCGGTATGCACTGCCTTGTACCGGTTTTAGCTATGCCGCAAAATCTTGTTAAATAACCATTCTGAATTTGCACTTCCCCAAGTCGTCGAGACTCCAGGGTACAGTGACAGCCAGCTAGCAGACAGGGGATCTCTGCTCTCAGCATCCCGGCCAGAACCAAAATATCAGTGTTTTTTGTTATTATTATTATTATTTTTCTGGCATTTCTCCTTTATTAGATAGTGAGGAAGGCAGACAGGAATGGCAGGGAGAGAGGGGGATGACCCTGAGCCAGGGTCGAACCCGGGCTGCTGCAGTAAGGACTCAGCCTTTGTGGTACTTATGTCTTAATGGTGCCCAACATTTTTTTATATTTTGAAAGATTGATTTAAGACATTTTAATATCAATTAAGGCCTTATTTTTAGATTAATGAATGCAATGCCTTTTAAGACTTTTTAAGGATCTGCAGGAATCCTGGAAAGAGATGAGACAACTTGACAGGTAATTAAACATTTCTGTCAGACTCAGCCGATCCTCCTCACCATAAGCGTTGTACATCTTAGGTCCAAGGTCAGGACGGACAAAAAAGTTGGGCAGACGGGCGGCAAGGTTTAAACGACCATCTCTCTTTGTGTACTCAGGCAAGGGGAGGTTATCCATCAGATCCTCAAACCTGGGAAAAGTATGAGAGAATATCAAGTTTCACAAATGTGTGTTGTACCTTACAAAAAAATGAAAATGGTTCACAAAGCTTAAATCAGATTCGTACTTTCTTTTTAATCTTACAAGGGAAATGACTGGTTCACAAAAATGGATTTGCATTTGTAGCACGTGTGGGATATCTCAACACATTTAACAAATATGTAAGTGTACACATGTAGGTACCAAATGTATGTAATGTACATATTGTGGCCTGTGAGAATTAATAAATACAACAGATTCCACATGTGCCCAGTGACTTGTAAATGATGTGTATTTGTGGATATAACTCATATATTATTACATTATTATATATAATTAGCATAATACATATTTGTAAATAACCCACTCTGAGAATGAAGAGGGTAGCTTGGTTGGTGAGCAAATGCATGAGTCACACAAAAAGCAACATATTTCTGTGTTCCTCACCGTGTGGGCATCATGTCCCGGAAGTCTTCACCTGGAGGCCAGTCCTTTAACTTCAACACCATGGGCTGGTTCTCACTGTCTTGCAGTCGCTCTGCATTCAAAGAAAAACACATTAGCTGCTATTTCTGAGAGAAACAGGAGCTCAAATATCACAGTGGCATGCACATTAATAAATCAATCAAAGAATCCAAACAACAAAAAATAGTTTGTGCACTCACTGGAGATGACCTCGAAACCGTCCCAGAAGTCTCGCACCTTCACATCAGAGATGATAGCACAGTTTCTACAGTTGACCAGGTCGACATCCTGATTACCAAACTCCAAACTGAAGGCATTGGGCCGCCACAATTCATCTTTCAGGCGTTTATCTATCCCTGACACCAACACGGGCTGGACACAAAAGAGAGGAGATTAGACAGAAGCCAGTGCAGTAAGGTTTCTACCCCATAGATGCCTCTGGACTTATACTAATTATGGTTCTTACTTGTCCCTGCTTCCAGCACTCTCTGAAGATCTTCCAGTTGTTGGTGTTGCTGGGATCCTGTAGGCAGAGGAGTCGTCCGTCACAGAGCCAGGAGTGTGAGGTATGTGGCTCCAAAACACTGAGGCCCATTACTCCGTCTTTGCGGCCGAGCAAAGCTCCACCAAGCTCGCCGCCCTCGGAGGCCCCGGTCCGACGGCCTTCTGCCTTCTTGGTCTCCACAACCGAGGCGATGATGTGATCCAGGAAGTTCGGGAGGCTGCTCTTCAGCTTGTCACTCTGACAGACAAAATGTAATTTTTTTTTTTTAATAGTGCATTATGTATTTGTACTTAAAAGGTAACAAAGTAAGAATGCCTCATCTTTTTTTTTAAGTAATAAAAGTTGTTTCCACCTAAGGGATTTTCAAAATGAATGCTCTGCTTCATTATTACAACAGTAACTAATAAGATACAGGGCAGGTACTGCTGAAGGCCTCTGCGGCTGAAAGGCATGTTTTTATGATTAAATAGCTATGACAGAACAATCATTACCTTCTGAGTGCCTCAGATTCCTTCAACTTTGAACAAGTTTGTAATTAAATAATAATAAAAATGTATAATCAATTCAGTTATTCCTAGCAATCTTAGAATTCTTACAATTACAATTGACTCACAATATTTATTATATATATATTTTTTGTTTGTTTGTTTTTTTGTTTCTCCAAAGTGTCATGCACCAAAAGGTGCCTAGCCCACATGGGCTTACAAGACCCTACAAACAAACAAACAACAGCAATATCATCATATATCACATATAATACACTTCCATGCATGTAAACATACAATATGAACACAATCTGACACATCTGAGACTGTATGTTGTAAAGTGTGATTTGAACCGACTGGGTTTTTCAGTTTTATTACAACTGATTTATTTTTCAGTCAGAAACTGATCTTGCTGATAGACTTAAGCAAAAATGTGTACACTTCATAAAACTACATGGAATAATAAAAGCTTTCTACGTACGCCTGCTGAGGTAAAGACAGAGGGGAATGGTACCCCACTCTCTCCAGGCCCCTGGGGGAGTTTGCCCGGTCCGGAGTTGAGCAGGTCCCGGAGACTGGACCCCTCAGGTTTGGACTGGGTCATGCTGGAGCCCAGTAACAGACTGTTAAATAGTTTAGGGCTGGAAGCAGAAGGCTTTGACAGGGCACTGAGTGAGTCCAGGCCAAAGGGAGGCCGGCTGTCTCGATTCATCATGGAGCGAAGTGAACCGGATTCTGGAAGAAGACGGTGATGTAACTTCAACTTTAATATTGATTTAGGCTTTTTTTTTAATGCACTCGGATTACAGTGACTCAGCATTTCCTCTTTTCTACTTACCCTTGGTGTCATCCTTGGCTTTCTGTGTGGCCAAGTCTGCCAGCCAGTGCAGAGCAGAGCTGTTGCCCTCTCCTGATGAGCGCGGCTCCTTGGCAGCAGAGGACTGGGTGACGTTACAGGGGGAGGATGTACCACTGGTGGAGTTACTGGTACTACTGGCCACACTTTCTCCTCCTCCACTGTCTGATGGCGCTGCTGATTGTGTAGGTTCTGTTTTGATCGCTGGTGTTTCTCCCTCTGATTTTGGGACGGTGCCAATACCAGGAGTTGCAGCTGCGAGGATGCCACTACTGCTTGTTGCAGACTGCTGAGACAAGCAAAACCAATCATTACAGTCTTCAAGTTAAAGTGCCAATCGACAACCTTTCTGCTTTAAATTATCATTATGAAGTAAATGTTGATTCAGGGCTGTAGGCTTACTTTTTTAAGTGGTAGCAGTGGTGCTAGCAAGCAAAAAAATTCAGCTGCATGCGGTGGGGCACAAGCATGCAGAAAGTTTTCTAGCATGTATATAAATAAAGTTTATTATTATTATTATTATTATTATTATTATTATTATTATTATTATTATATATAGAGCAGCCTATAGCACTGCATCACATTTTTCTACTGAAAGGGCAGCCTAGAGGACACATCATGTTTTATCTACCATAGGGGCATCTTTTGCAGTTTTTTTTTTAACATGCAGACACACACACACACACACACATTTACTCTAAAAAATGATAGTAGCCCACTAAGTGAACGGCAAGATAAGTTTCTATTTTACTTACATTTGTTCTGCATAGAAAGGTTTTTAATACTCCGTTAATGGAAAGTGAAACCTCTTTCTGCCGGCTTGTGAAAGCGTGATGCGGGCAGCTTTCCAACACGGCTGCTGGTGTTATCATGTGCAGTTACTGGATCCCAGTCACAACCAAACCTTACATTGAAATGGTATTTGCCCGATTTTCTTTTTTTTTTAGCATTTGCACAGCTCATTAATATCTGGCACAAGCGCATGTCTCTGTGTACCGCAATGGAAGCTCTCCTGCGTAACTGCGTGTACACACACCTTGGATGACGGCTCATTTCGGTTGTAGATAAAAGATGGCTAGACGGTGACTCTTGTGGTATTAATACTACTTATATTAATACTACCGGGTGTTTTACTCTGCCTTTATTGTAGTACTGAGATCAGTGTTTCAAGTTTATGTGGTTGTTTATGCTTTGGACATTAGCCAGGCTGCTAGTGGTCACCGTTGTTAATGGCTAACACCAACAAACCGGGTGCTGCAAGAAAGCCAGGGCTTTCCTCGTAGCCCCCGCAGTGAAGTATGTATCCATGTCATTTCTGCGGTCAGCTGGGGGTTTACAGCAGAGGCCCACTGACAATACATTACCTGCTGCTGCTGCAGAGCATTAGCCTTTTAGCAGCACGGCTACCGCAGCAGCCGTGCTTCTGTCCAAAGCAAGAAACAACCGTCACCAGGCTCCTGCGATATTATCAGCAGCTCCAGGTTTGTTTCTCCTTGTATAAAAGAATCAAAAGTTTATGTTTGTTGCTGGCTGCTAGCGCGAGCCTCTTCGCTAGCCTCGTTTCTAATGCTAACACAAGCAGACAGACGCAAACATCTATGACATATTGTCCGTTTGATAATCCAAACAAAGAACACAGTTTCTTGCAGTGGACATGTGTGTGAGTAGACATGCTTCTTTCTTCTCTCTTATTTCCAAAGTGGTGGTGATCGTTTTTCACAGACATTTAGAAACAAATGTAGTGTGTCCTATGTTGTTATGGCTCTGAGGAAAACGTATTTGCGACAGCAGTGCCAACAATAATATCACTTGGAAACACCAGGGCCGGAAAAGTTGTTTGTTGGCACTTTAAACACTTTTCACACTAAGAAAAATATGATGTGGCATAACAGTACCTGTGTAATCCCATTGGGGGCACTAGGGCGGACTAGAGGCTTGGTGTGTCGATTGGTACAGGGACAATTGGCCTTAATACCCCACTTGCCTCTCGCTGAGTGCACCATGTCACCTATGTTGTAAAGAGCTAAAGGAGAAAGAATAAAAGCAGTCATTACAGCTCTTACTGTACCAACACAAGTTCATATCTAATGACTTGATTCAATCATAATGTACACATTACCTGTCCCGGGTATAATCTGTGTAGGCATGAGGGTCTGTGGCTCATGAGGTTGGCCTTTGGCACACTTCAACCAAGAGAAAACCTCATCCTCCAGACATTCATCAACATCTGAAGGAAAGAACATATTTACCTGTGTGTTTCCAACATACTCAACCTCAAAAGATCTCACAAAGTATTAACCTTGTCAACACTTTTTCTATTATTGCAATAAAAAATATGCAATACAATAAAACAATTACACAGTAACACTGTAGTGAACTGGTTAACTTAGCTCTAATGCTGCATTCCAGACAACTCGGAACTCGAAAATTTCCGACCTCCTACTAGAAAAAGGAACTCTAAATCTGAGTTGCTACTTGTAAACTCGGGGCAATGAAAATCAAGATGAAATCATCATGAAAAAGCAGTCACACAACAATGGAAGCACACATTGTAAACACACTAAAAGGCAATGTTAAGTATATTTCCCTGTATTTCATTAAAACAATACATACTATCATATCGTAAAACCTGTTCTGCATGTAAATCGATGTCGCCAATGTTATTGGGTAGCTGGTTACAGTAAACAATCCCTGAAAGTTATCTTTTCTGCACAAAAGTTATTATTATAAAGGAGGCTGCGGTACGCTTGCCAAAAAAAGCATCCGTTTATCACAGTCAGCCATGTTTTTTTGTTTACATTTGGCATCGTGCACCTAGAACGCTTGGAGGTCGAAAGTTGGAAATTTCAACTGGGAAATTACGACCTCTGACTTTGACTTGAATGCAGCATAAAAGTTCCCTAAATGTCACTGTAATGACTCACCCTCCCTTGGCCTGTTCCTGCGGAGCCGATAGCAGTCCAGACACACTCCAAAGCCACACTTGCGACACACCCAGTGGATGTTGAACAGAGTGGTCTCACACACGTCACACATTTCTCTGACACCTCGCACAGCACGTTTCCATGCCACTTTCTCTGAGGGACAGGCCAAAATAAAAAACAGGATTATATACACAATAGACACTTCTGACAGGGTGAGTGTCGAGACAAACTGTAGGGAGAGCTGGGCTATATGGCCTAAAAATAAAGGCTCTGATTTTTTCATACCACACTCGATTTATTTTCTTTAAAACAAACTACAAAAGACAAAGGAGTTTTGTTTTTATTTTAACAATAAAAATGATTAACACAAGTAAACAGCGATGAATTTTCCTAATAGGATTAATAAAGTGCAAACCACTTAACTTTGTGTGTCAGTGTCCATCTGCGTCGGTTGCCATAGTAATGAGATAGGTCTGGCTAATGGCTATGTGAGACTACTGGTGACGTGACTTTCCAAAGCTTAAGCATGAGCTAGTTTAGCTGCTAACTAGCCAGCCACTAAATGAGTATCATTTAACAACACTTCCACACACCCATGTCGCTGCTATCGCCAGATGAGTGACAACTTTGTGCAGCTCATTTCCTGTAACCAGTGAAGCATGAAAGCATGACGGAATTAGCGAGCTAGCGAGTGGCCCACTAGCTCCATTGGACCTCCGTGTTGCGTCGGCAGCAAACAGCTTCAGGGAGCCGGACATGACACCAGGCAGGGGGGCGGGTCTCAGGTCTGTGCAGCAGAGCACCGAAATAAATACACACACGCATCGCCACGACTACGTTACTGTTAACTACAGGAGCTCAGGGGGTTCCATTCCGTAACTACCCAAATTAAAGTGAAAATCGATTTTCATTTTTAGACATCGTCCTAAACTATAAATTCAAACTAATTGATAAAATCGATTTATGGCCCAGCTCTAACTGTAGGACAAGAGAAAACACTAAATGTGAATAAAACGATGTCTTTAAACTCACGGTGAGGCTCCACCATCATCATGGCCTCCTTCTCAGACATGACCAACTGACAGAACTGGTCTCCCACATTGGCCAGGATGTACTTGGATGTATCGAGGTCGAGGCCCTCTTGGACAGCAGGTGCAGGTAGCCACAGACCCATGGCCATGGCATCGCTCTGCTGAGGACTCAGGAAGCCTTCCACCCGCAGTATACCTTTACGAGTGAAAGCCAACCTGGTCACAGGCAAAAAAAAAAGGGTTCATTCAGTAACGCATAATTGTTTGATTGATGATTGCTTCCTCTATTCTGTACGACTTCCTCTATAACGCTCAAATACACAAAGCACGACATTGATCAGCATATAAAATGCATACCTTCTGAAGTGGAAGAACCGACAGGACACATTTGGATCGTTTTCATCATCGCTGTCATCGTCTGTTGTAGTGCGATATTTACGGTAGCGCTCCAGACGGCACTCGCGGCACTTGTGCAAGTGAGGGGCCACATTGATGCAGGAGCCATCCTGAAGAAAGGACTCACCAGACTGCTTCAGACGACGCACTTTGCTCTGGTCCTTTAGTACAGACTGGCCCACTGGAGGAGACAACTTAGTGTTAATTCTATTGATTAGTTTGTCACCACTCGATTAGATGTCAACTATTAAATTAATTGGCAACTATTTTGTTAATTGATTACTCTTTTTTTTTAGGGTTCATCGAGCTTTTTAAGAGAAGAATTCAAGCACTTTCAAGGTACCTAGACCAAAAATTTACAGAATTCCTTTATACCCACAGCAATCAATGTATATTGTCACCTTGTATATCTTACCAGCTGATCATCTGAACTTTGGTTATATGTTTTGTCTGGTGTAAGACGCCAAAAGACAACAAACAAATATGATGATGCGATCGTTTAATTTCAAATATTAAAAGATTTTTGGTTTACATGAATGATTGTGTAGATGAAACAGCACATTATGTTGAAAATCAAGCATTTTTCAATAAGTATGTTTGAATTAAAGCATATTCCTAACCTTGAAAACATTCCAGCTTCTTAAATGTGAATATTTTCTGGTTTCAATACTCCTCTATGACAGTAAAGTGAATATCTCTGAGTTGTGGACAAGACAAGACTGATCGCCATTTTTCACCATTTTCTGACATTTTATAGACCAAACAACGAATCGATTAATCGAGAAAATCATCAACAGATTAATCAACAATGAAAATAATCGTTAGTTGCAGCCCTAGTCACCACAAATGAGTAAGAGAGGACAACACTTACCTTTGAAAGGCTTGATACGTGGACGGCTTTTAGCAGCCCCTTGGATTTTAGCTTTCTGCATCATGGCCTCATCCTTGGTAGGGTGTGGTGGTCCTCCTGGGATTAGGCCCTTCTCTGGGCCCTCCTCGTTGTCACTCAGGTCTGACAGGTCACTGTTGCTGCTGGAGTCAGAGTCACGTTTGGACGACTGTCCTCTGTCCTCCAGGGTGAACTTCTGAGGCTGGCTCTGGTCAAAGGACACAGGGCCCTCCTCCATTCCACCAGGGTCACTGCTTCCAAACATGGGGCAGCCCGAGGTGGATGTAGGCATCTCCCCAACATCCTGCTCCTCCTTTATCACGATCCCTTCAATCTGTGACCTCTGTGATGAGGTCGGTGCTGGAGAGGAGGAAGAGCTGGGAGAAGCAGCTGTGGAGAGCGCTGGGAAAGGGGAAGACAGAATCCCCTTTGGTGGCTCTGCCATAGTGAACAGGTTTGGCTTGCTGTCCGAGGCAGGACCAAGGGTCTGTGGCTCAGCCCCAGTGAGGCCGGCAAAAGAGGTGTGGGAGGTTTTGTCCCCATATGCCAGAAATGGATTAGCGGGCTCTTTGGAGGCCTGCAGAAAAAGGTTCTGGTGGCTATCTGAAGTATTAAAACCAAACTGCAGCCCTAAGCCTCCTACGGCAGTCCCATTATTACTGCTCTTCTTAGAAGTACTTTGCGCTCCAGAGGCTGCAGCCAGACCAGCAATACTTAGACCGGAGCCTCTTCCTCCTGCAGAGCCACCCATGCCCTGGAAGGCCGGTGACGATTTATTGAGCACACCATTTCCTGTTGAATGGGTCTCAGGCACTTTGGGCTGCTCAGGCTTTTTCAGCCCTTCAGTGGAGGTTGCAGACTTGAAAAGGCTTGGGGGCTCCTTACTCAGGCTCTCAGACACTGCGGTGAAGTAATTGGTGTCCTTGGACTGGGTCTGACCAGCAGCTAGGCTTGGACTGGACCCAGAATTCTGTGTCATGCACTGGAAAAACAAGTTTTGGTCTTGCTGGGATTTAGTCTCATTCTTTGCTCCGCCAAAGCCGAAGCCAAAGGGCTTTGGAGCGTCCTGGGAGGCTGTGGTAGTGGTAGGAGCTCCGTTGGTCTGAGAGGTGACATCTCCAAATACAGAAGCAGTGGGCACGGTCTGGGGCAAACGAAAACCTGATGCAGCTTTAGAGCCCTGAGAAACAGTAAAATGATATTAATAACAGAAGTAAAACTGTGAGGACTTGCAAAGGCATCATATAATGACGGTACTGATCATATCGATCGTCTTACCTCAGTCTGGCTTCCCCAGGTGGGAGCTTTAGGTGTAAAACCCACAGAAGCAGAAAGTGCCACACTAGGGCCGCTGTCGTGCGACCAAGAAATGGTGACAGGCCCCGGGGAAACAAGAGCAGCTGTTTTGGAATAAGCTGATTGGGAGGCCTCCTCTCGGTCTGGTTGAGGGGATGGGGAGGCCTTGGGGGCTGGAGCTCCAGGGACCAGGCTCGGCATCTGGCCTAGTGAGGGGAAAGATGTGGTGGAGAAGGGAGAGGGGGCTGGTTTGAGGGGAGGAGGGGTGGGGGTGTGAGCAGCGGCAGTGGTAGAGTCCGCTGCCCCTTGTGTGGAGAGTGTGCGACCGTTTTCTTTGACGTGGGCAGGAAAACGTGGAGGCATAGCGTTCGATTGGTCCATCTGGAGTGAGGAATTGGTGTTGGGGGACGACACTCTGCCCTGAGGAAATGTTCCTTCTGAAGAGCTTCCGTTTTTGGTTGTACTGCTGACTCTTTCGCCGGAGTCTCCACCCCAGATCCCCATCCCTTCCGCTGGAGTTTTGTTGGAATTGCCACAGTTTTGCCCATCAGCTGCCATATCTCCCGCTCCTTTAAAACGTTTCAAGTTCAAGTCATCCTCACCTTCGGAGGCAGTCCTCCGCCTGCGTCCACTGTCACCCTTCATTGTTTCACTGTCCTTCCTTCGCCGTCCATTCTTACCAAGCTAAAAAAAAAAATGGAGAAATGTTAGGAAGTAATTCTGTATTAATGCATTTTAAAAATGTCTATCTACTTCAAGCACATTAACAAAAATATACAGCAAGTACAATAAATTACTGAGTATAGTTAAATTTATAATATGACAACCTTACCTCCTCCTCTGCCAGCATGACATGTATCACACGAGGATCTACCATCTGGTTTTCTTCTCCCTACAGCAACAAAAGGTTAAATTTAAGTGGCATCCTTTCACACCATCAGCAGAATATATTAAGCAAAACATAAGCATTATTTTAATCAGAAGTTTGTTTTTTGCAAATTGGCGAGCGCTAATCCACCTCTAGATTTACTTAATTTCAGAATTTCCATCTTTACTCTTGGCTTTCGCCCATTCCAGAGGATTTGTTTAACACTGTATCAATGTAGCGGCACAAATGGGAAAAAGTAGTTTAAATATAAACAGGAAGTGAGTCATTTGAACTGAACTTATCTGGTCTGAAAGTGACACAGGGCTGATCTAAATCCATCTATGTCATAAAGAGTTTCTAAATGCTTTGGTATTTTGATCCCGAAACATCTAATACAATTTGCAACCCAACTGGACTTGTAACAAAAGCGTCATCTACCTTATCTAAGGTAATCTCCATAATGTGTGAGATAGGGTCGTGCTGTGAGACTAGTCCTGAGGCCCAGCACTCCTCAAACTCTGGCTGGTACACACGAACCCTGCGCCCTTGAATAGTGTATGAACCTGAGGACAGGAACAGGGAGAAAAGTAGTTGTTACATTCTGACAGATTTAAATTAAACACCTCATATACAGTAGCAACAAGAACACAGGCTAGAAAATGATAGGCATGCCAGTCTCTCAATCTAGTAAGTTTCTACTCCAGCCGAAGTCCTCACTGAATATCAGTGCATACAACTGTTAAGAAATTAGTTACAGGGTTTGTACAGCTTTTTAACAGTAAAATTCAAGCACTTTCAAAGTGCCTAAACCAAAAATGCCCTGATTCTCGAAGCCTCTATCACCAAATCTAAATTGTTATTAGAAATGTAATTGCAAAAAATAAACAGGCTTCCAGAATTCCATGAGACAACAAACAAATATGACGATGAGACCCTTTCATTTCAAATATTAAAATATTTGTGGTTTACACGAGAGATTGCGTCAATGAAACTCCAGATTATGTATATTCAAATTCACGCATATTCCTAATCTTGAAAACATAATGGTTAAAATTAAGCATTTTCCAAACTTTCAAGACTTTGTGTGAACCCTGTAGTTACCTCCTTTGCATAATGTATCTACACTGTTTCATCAACATTTTCTACACCTGAAACACAATGACTTAGTCACTGTTGTTAGTCCATCTGTATCATGCTTTCATCAACATCATCTAACAACTAGATTTGAAGTTTAAGCATTTCAAATGAACAGTAATTCCAAGGTAAAAAACATAAAACGCGTGAAACACTTAAGACACGACATCCCAGAGAACACAAGGAGGTAAGTAAAGAAAAACAACATAAAAACGGGTGAAGTTTGAGTCTTACCCTTCCTGAAGATCTCCTGCAGTTCAAAGTCAGTACGCCAGCTGGAGACGGCAGTCTGCAGGGAGGGCTGCTCCAACAGCAACGGGTGTCTTAGGTCTTTATCAACCTGCACGAAGACACAAACCACACTGTCCTGAAATAGTGATAGTGCTACAGGAATAATGTGAAACTTTAGCTGCAACTAACAGTTACTGCTGTTAGTATTTCATTGGTTTATCATTTTAAAAATGCCAGCAGTAACAACAAATTTCCTGTCCAAGGAATAGGTATTCTATCTGATAATTTTACAAAAGCACAGAGGTATTCAATTTACAATCACATGAAACTGAAAATAGCCAGAAAATACCAGAAAGGTTTAAATATCCTGAATAATTAGTCCATTATAAAAATGTGTAATCTATGACCAAACTGATTTATAACCTAATTGTTCTAGCACTTAACACTACTGAAGGATTAACACACAATGTAAAACAAATGTACACACCTCAAACCTCTGGACAGTTTTGCTATCAGGCAGGAACTCAAAATTCTTGTTTCCAAAATACTCCACAGGAACCACCGATCCTAAACCCACTCTGTCCACCAGGGAGCGGAACACCTGAGGGAAAAAGCGAACAGCTTGAAATTCTTTGGTGCTGCAGAAAAATACTTGATATTTGCTTTCAATTCAACAGAAAAGGGAGAACAGGAAAATTACCAGTTTACATCTCGAAAGAATGCAGATAACTGGATATTCTAAATGTAATTTAGGCCATCTCGGCTATGTTTACATGGAAGGTCTGGATGCCTCAAAGTTTTTTGTAATTTCATATTTGATTCCTGTGTTTCCGGTCATAATATCCACAGTGAAAACATTAACTGACTGCACAAGCACAGCCAAACGACCATCTGCATTGGACACAAACAAATCAGAAACAACTATTCAAGCTGCAAGGTGAACTGGAGTTGTGACTAGAGGTCCAATTTCTTTTCAATTCATGTCCACATATAAATCTGACCCAAATAGCATCTCAAAATATCAGATAACATGTTGTTTTCCACAATTACATTGCATATCTAACCTACGCCAAATAGCACTGGGCCTATTTGGCAGCCGTGGTGGGCTTTGTCCTGATGCCTATTCCTCACTTCAGCAGGTAACCAGATCGTTTAAAGGCTAGACTTGTGTGCATGATGCAGACGGTCCTGCTGACTACCACTGTCAAACTGAGCACTCACCAGAGCAGGCCAGAGTGTGGATGATGCTGGGGCTCCAGCAGTCCCAGTACCATCACTCCGATTGGCCCAAACAATGGAGTCTTCCACCAACACGGCTTTCACCCCCTCGGCATACACCTGCACCCAAGAACACCGCTGCGAAGAATTCTCAAACTCCAGAAATACCTGCAGTCGGAAAAACAGGAAGAAGCAAAACATAAACATCAGGACTTTTATTAGATTGCTACCTCAGCAATTGCAACTATAGCAATTCAAATTAATAAAAAAAGGCAATATAAGATGGAAATTTGCAAGTTTTGCAGGTAACATAACTGATTTTTTAAAACAGAATTACAGCAAGTGGACTGGCAAGCTAATATCTGCCCGTGCAGACAGCCACACAGAGAGCCTCTTCAGTGGCCAAGAGCTCATTAGACACTTTCACAACATTTAGTCAACTAGCAAAGCAATGACTGTGTGTAGCAGCATTTTATAACTGTGGAAATACAGTATCTTACTAATACTGCTCAGTTTATTAAAATTACTAGAAACAGAAAATGTCCTGTCTGCGTCGTTTGTCAACATTTTCTTTTTAAACGGAAACAGTATGACAGAATCTGTCTCCATCTACAACAGGTTTGTATGTCACTGGTACAATATGATCAGATCCAACGCTGTCTTGTGCACCATTGAATGCAAATCAGACTTCGGAGTGCCTTTACTGCTGGAGAAAGATAACACTTCATCTGGCATAGAACTAGGATGTGACTCAGTGACTCACATGAACAGACACTCTGGCAGGATCACAGGAGTGCCTGTCAATCATTAGTTATCTAGCTACTTTGGTTAAAAAGAAAAAAAAGTTGATGATTAATTGGCTTAAAATGAAACACAGCCTTAAAAAATGGCAACATTCGGAAGATGATGGCATCAAACATAGTTCATTAGTCTATTGTTGCTGACTTAAAGCATATCAAATTATACAACTACTGCTGTACAGCAGTCTATTTGGATATTTACATGCATGCATATCGAGATTTTTGAAAATGATCATAGCCTGTACATGAGGCAGAAAACTATGCAGCTTGTGCCTAATTACTGACCCACCTGTATTCTAGCTTGTTCCACTGTTAGTTACAGATGTCTCAGTTGGTGGTATTATTTTTTATTCATTTATCCAGGGTAGGTTTAGTGAGCATGATTGCCCTTTGTTATCAACAGCAAGAACATGCCAAGAACAACTACAAACGTATCTGCTGGACACTGAAAAGCACCAATAGAGCAGTTTGGGGGTTAGGGTGCGTTCACACGACAGTAGCCCTGTGTGAAAAAACACAGCCCTCTCATTCATTTGAATGGAGCAAGTTTGTCGGCGCAGCTGGGGTGCTAACGCAGGGGGCTCCAGCAAAACAATGCAGCGTTCTCCTATCCGGCAAAAAAGTTGAATCTGGCCAACCTTTTGTTGCTAAGCATAATTCGGCCAGACGCTGCATTGGCCAATCGCATTCATACAAGTGCACATTTATGCACACTTTGGAATGTGAACGACATATTTCTACTGTTTACCTTACAATTGTCATAACAAAAGATAACACAGTTATCATGATAAGTTTGCTGAGTTGTAAAATCCTGTCTGCGAGTATTACAAATCGTTGTGGCGTCTCATAAATCTTAACCCAGTATTCGGTTACTCAAACTGGACTTCCTTTGCATTTCTTGTCTCATCGTTATCTTAAACAACACACCCCCACAAATGCAGCCCCCTGCAATGTTTTAACGCAGGGCAGTTTTTGGTCTGAATCCCTACTATAGTGTTTTGCTCAACAGTTCTTCAACTACAGTTAATTCTTCATGCAAGATATTTAGTAATGCATCTTCTTTTCTGTGTCAAAATAACAAAATAAAACTGGTATCCATTGATTCACAATGGACAATCCAACGGAACAATGTGAAATGTGTGCAATATCGTACCACTGGCTTTTATCACACTTACTGAAGACACCATGATGACACCTCCTATTTGTCACGGTTATAAAGTTGATAGCGGAGGTTTATTATTTTGAGTGAAGTAAAAGTACAGATACAGAGACACTTTTGACTACAGCAGCTGTATTCAACAGAGCAAGCTGCGAGAAACAGACTGGACTGTTATCAGTCTGCCTGTCTCCCCCAGTCATTGCTTCTATCAGATGTGTTTAAACTCAGGGTAGGAATGTTATTGATTAACAACACCATCTATGCAACTGACTAGCCAAGTACCCACCTGCTTAGGGTTAGGAAAAAGAATACGTGAGTGAAACAGAGAGAGAGAGAGAGAGAGACAGACAGACAGACAGACAGAGCGAGACAGACAGACAATACATTTAAGTAAACTTAAGTTTAGTTGGTACATATTTCATTGAGGTAAAGCAGACAAGTGAAAAAAGCTCTGCAGGCATTGAGGTAGCAGGTTCACACAGATAAGATCAAGCCAATTGTTTAACCTTCAGGTACTCTGTGCTCCGAAGTTGTGACTGCTTTTGGCTGACTCACTGTGACATGAACAAGCTGTATGGATGTTGCTCTGTGTGCGTCTGCGTGCAGGAGCAGGAGAAGAAGACAGACAAATGTTTGATTGAACGTGAATCTGTACTCTGTAGTGCCCATGCAATTCGGCTGGTACCCTTAAAAGTACAGAATTCAGTACCCAATCCTATACAAGAGAATTCTCTCAACACTTGTTTGAGAAACACTTTTTAAAAAGTTGGCTCACTCTAGGAATGTCAAGGAATATTCTAAATTTGAATATATATTACAGTTTAGATTTGATCTACTGAGGTTTTGAGGTATCCATAGTTATTTGATGTTTTTAACATGATTCACAGAAAACTATCCTACTAAAATGTCATTCAGTGTAATAAAAGTTTATATTAAAAAAAACATGTGAAACATATTAAAAGCTAGATGAAGTAGATAATATACTACAAACCACAATCCCCCCCCCCCCAAAAAAAAATTAATTGTAATTGTTATTCTTTATATTTTGCCAATATCATTACAACCACTAGGTTTTACCCATCTGTCAGCAAAAAGTTTCTTCAAGGACTTGGATTATATTTAAAATGCCATTGAAATTAGTTTGATCACTTATTGATGTATACAATTTTAATAACTTTGTGTCAATAGAAGTACATATTTTTATTTTTACATAAATACTTCTATTACACCGAATGACCGTGCTTTGTTACGCCGAATGACGTTTCATCAAAATGGCATATAAAGTGTATTATTATTGTTATTATTGCATTATTATTACTATTTGTCAGTAGCATTAAAGACAGAGATGATTGTGCAGTACCAAATCCTTGGAATTTAATACTATAATCATTTTAACCTGTTAATAAACATCCCTGAATACAGAGTAAATGAAAGCAAAGCATATGTTGAAAAATAACCACTTTATTTTAAAAGCAATTAACAGCAATTTGACCAGCTTTGACAAGCACATTTCATTCTAAATCAACAATACATCAGGCATATATTTCATTTTGAAAATGTAATTTAAAACGCAATTAAAACACTCAGTTATGCAGTTTTACTTAATAAACTTTTCCCAGTCTGCCCTGGTGAGTCTGGTCTTCCTAAGGGTGAATGGTTCAGGTTTGGACACGATTGCCTTGACATCAGAGGTGAAGTAAAATATTTCGTCTGGTGCATCAGGCCACACAAATGCATTCTTCCCATCTCCACTTTGCTGCATGCAGTTCACCTCTATTTCTTCTTCTACAACCTGCAATACTTCGCCAGCAAAAGGCTTGCCATCATAGAGGACAACGAATTTGCCAGTTAAGTCCTCAGCAGGTTGCACTGTCTCCGAGATTTCCTCTTTTTTTACATCTGTTCCATTGACTCCTGGCTGGGTGTGGAAGTTGATCTCCACTGATGGGTCACATGCACATGCCACCAAAGTGGAATGGTTGTACTTCAGTAGCCAATTTGCAACCATAATTTTCTGAGAAGTCCATGTGAAGTACAGCCTCATTCTCAGACAAGGTCTCCTTTAGGTGTCTGCATTGTTCTGCTTGGTGCAGCCAATTAAACTGGTGTCTTGCTAGAGAGTCAAGCTTGTGGTTGAAGACTTTCAGCAGATCATTCCAGGTTCCAGTTTTTGTTTTCTTCACAATGTTTGTGAATGACTTGTCCCCTTGTACAGTCTTCTTTCTTTCCCACTGTTCTGTGGATTATAATCCATGGAACTCCATGTGAATAGTTTTCATGGAGTGGAAAAAAAGTGGAAATCTCATATCACAAACTATTTCCAGTAATCTGCCAGAGGCATGCAGTGGTGGGTTATGTGATTTCTTTGGAACATGGATAGGCCATTTTTAACTGACTAGTCATTTAAAACTTACTGACATTCAACATTTGTCAATACTTGAAGAGTCAACTGACCCAAATTAAAAAGAAAAACATTTACCTACAGCCAAACCAATATTTTGGGTTTTATTTTCTAAGTTTTGAGATGACCATCTCATAGATTTCTGCTGCCACCTCAATACAATGAATTCTGGTGCCATTATAAATATACTCTTGATAATCCATAGACCTCATTGTGAACATTATTGTGTTTTCATTGTATTCTACTTAAGAAAGTCGCTATAGCCCCTTTCACACATGCACTGCAACCCTGAAATTATCTAGACATTACCCAGAGGAGCTAGTATGTAAGAACGCAAATGTCTGACCAGACGATACGCTGCCAGCTACCTAGTAGAAAGTCTCTGTAATGTCCGACTGACCCTGTGTGAGAATTCACAGCGAGCAAGTAGGCGTGTTGATGACGTTTCTATCACGCGCCTGCCGCAAAACCAGAAGAAAACAAACAACCGCGGGTGAAGAAAAAGGGTCATTTACACAAAGACACCAACGAAAATGTCTAACTAGAAAGACTTCTGTCAGTAAGGGCCGATGCCGAAATTGTCAGACAAATTCAAGGAACGGCAAAAGACTCGGTTGTTTTTGACCAATTTACGAACCTGCTATGTGACTGCAGAGTAATCCGCATCATGTCAGCACTACCCAGGCGCCAGGCCACGCCTCGCCTAAACCAAACAGAGTATTTCCAGTAAGTGAGAACGCTTCTGACACAATCTCGTGTTGTATGCTACACGTGTGAAAGGGCAATCCCGGACAATGTCCAAACCTGATTCTCCAGACATTGTCCGGAGTTCATTTGTGAAAACAGCTTATGTTTCCCTAGGAAACACAAAGGAGTATAAGTTAACCAATAAATGGACATTTGAATTTGGAGCTTCCATATGAATTAAGGGTGTCACGAAATTCAAAATTCCACAGTACAAATTGTGATGTGATTTATGAAATGTGCCACAGCTAAATCTTATCAATTGGCTCCCAAACAGCGAATGTGAGTGGTGCAGCGATGGAATAGAACAGTGTTATGTTACCTGGAGCATAAATTGATTTTTTTTGGAAAGCCAAAGTGTCTGGCTCTCTTTTGAACCAAGGTGATGCTCCATCCCATTTCCATGGTGTTTTCTGATATCACCTGCAGCGAATGTTTGTTTTGCTGTTGTGTTTTGGAAACAAGCGGCAAATAGATGGTTTCCCTAACTTACATGATGACGTTTCTGTACATTCATGAGGAGGAATACTACAACTTGAGATAACTGGACATTTTCTTTTGATCAAACATTTTCTACACCTTGGACATGTCTTTGCCTAAATTTGTGCCACCATGAGCGGATCTGAATCTGTTCACATCTGGAGCAGACTTCAAGCATGGAGCAAAAATTAACTCAATTTACATATAACCTTGACAAGATAGTCAGTAAAATCATATTTTGATCATTGATTCACAGCGATAAAGGGGAGGTAGTCAGAAATAGGGCTGGGTATTGCCTACAACCTCATATAACATGTATCAGGATACGGAATACACGATAGGATGCATATGACAGGGCAGAAGAATACTTTCTCTCACAAGAAAAAAAGCTTTTATGTCATTGATGGACCTAATTTCTCCAGTAAATATCAATTTTGATGAATGCACACTTCAGATGAGAGTTGTGTTCTTCAGTAGATAAAAGTGTAACTTCTTATTTTACAGATAGAGAATATAGGTTTAAATGTTTTGTTTGAGTCTAATCATTTATAACAAATAAAAAGTGCACTTCTGGAACAACCCAAAGGACCATCATTCTGCTAATTATTGCCCTTGGAAAAATATGAATTTCACTTTGCTTAATAATCATACAATAGCCAAAGTGGACACATTTCATTAATTAAATCCTCACTCTACATTCTGTCCAGCTAGGTGATTTTTAATCCAATTAACCCAGGTTCTGATAAATTACTGTTTTATTATATGTAGTACTGTACAAATAGTGTTAATGTTAATTTAAATAAATATTATTTGTACTTGACTATTGTAAAAGGCATTTAAGCTATTACATGTTTTATGTAGGTCACCCACCACCACCCCAAATTTTTACAATTCTCACTCTCAGTCTCTGCAGTTTAGCCCTGCACAATGTAGACTCAACAGCTTGGGAAGATTAATTTAATTCATTCGAGAGGTTATTAGATTACAAGTTTGTGCGTTAGTCTGAACATTTAACAATCTGGACCCCACAGTAAAGTCAAAGGAATTCCTGGTTCACCCTCACATGAACTTGTAAGGCCTTTAACTAGACTAACGTTAGCTAACGATGGAAACGGACAAGCTAACGCCGTTCTTCACTGTTGCTTGCCAGCGATTTATTACAATATCGTGATCGTTTAGTTATCTTTGTCGCATCTGGGCTTTGCAACTGACTGATACAAGGTTACGACTAACATTGGTGGAGATTAATGTCACTCGTTAACAAGCTAAAAAGCGAACAAAGCAAAGGCCAGAAAATCCCCGGCCTCGAGTTTAGCTTCGCCTCAC
>JAOVVB010020906.1:0-16139 GCA_028570985.1 Heterobranchus longifilis | reverse complement strand
ATAGTTTTGTTTGTTATGTAAAGTTAAAATAACTCAATCTTTACTATTAGATTGAAACAGGGCACGAACAGCAAGTGCTGTGTTTGTTTGACCTATCCACCACCGCCCGCCCTGATTGATTGAAACCTTTATTTAAACAGGGAAATGCCATTCATTGAGAGCAAGCTCTCTTTTACAAGGAGGCACTGATTACAGTCATATAAAACAACAAAGCACACAATAATTATATTATACATCAACAATTATAAGAAAAGCAGACCAAGGACATCATCATGATGGACAACAACAATTCAAAGACAACACATGCATTCACACTGCTCTCTGTCAGTCAAAAGAGATTTAAGTTGATTAAAAGTGATAAGCGTGTTTAATTTTACACGCTTTTGCAAATTGTTCCACTTGTGTGGAACATAGTATTTAAAAGCCACTTTGCCAATCTCAGTATGGACTTTATGATTATCAAGGACCACAAAGTCTTGAGACCTGGTGCAATGAGAAAATGATCGGTAGTTAAAAAAGACATGTAAGATACCCTGGTACTTTGTCAAGAAGTGCTTTGTAAATAAACAGAATGCAGTGCTGTTTTCTTCTCACTGCCACCCAACTTTCAACTACACAATGATGCGTTCTGGAGGCGTCCCCAGTTCTGAACCTTAGAGCGGAGTGAGAGACGGCAACAAGAGGTTTAAGTGTAGGGGCCCTCAATGGACTTTCTCTTTTAATACTGCGTTAAATTACTTCCTGCTTTGCTCCCGTCATAATTATTACAGCCACTAGAGGGCGCCACCTAACAATAAACATGAATTGAATACAAGCTGCTTGTACAAACGACCTATGGTGTCATTTTTCAGGGAGTCTGGCATTTCATGCTGAAAACAACCCCAGCAAGATACAGGTGAGCGAATAAAATACAAACCAGGAAGTGAATATGTTTAAAAGCTTATCAGATGCCAAAACACTGTGTTTATAATACTCACAGACAGCATTTTACAAAGTTATCACAGTGGCAATAACTTTATGTTTTGTCATGACGATTGTGAGGTAGAACAGTAGAAATTAGATTTTTCTCGAGTAGGTCTGACTCGAGCCTACTGTGGTAAAACGTGACAAAATATTTGGTCATGAATTGAAAACGGTTGTCCGAGATCACGCCGAGAGAAAGTCCACCGAGACAACGGCTGATTTGGAACTCTGCTGACCAAAGGCAGTCCGTTAGTTTAGCTGCGAGGTTGTCAGCTGTGTGTCTGCCCGGCATAGTAGGACGGCCGATTTAACCCGGCAGTCCTCATCGATATAGTGGCATTTGTCACGTAGCTCTCTGTTGTGAGAGCCGTCCAGCACTCGGTCATGAAAGCCACAAACGTAGTTTATTGGAGAGCTTAAAACGTAAAGCTGCTCCAATAAAAGGCACGTGTGGTTGCACGTGTTGTCCCCATGAGTTGTACGTAAGAAATAGATTGGATATCCTATTTTTATTTTATTTTGCAACAAACTTAAATTTTTGTATCACTTTCAAATAGGGATGTTAATAATTATCCATTTAACCGATTATTACTATTAGTTAACCAATATTATTAGAATAAAAATTAAATGGTAATAAAACAAAATTTGAGAAAATTTGAGAAAATTTGCATCCCTACTTAAAAAAAATAAAAAATATATATATTTTTTTAACTGTTTAACTGATAATTTTTGTCAGTTAACGGTTACTTATTAATATCCCTCGCCTGTAAGTGTGAGTGTGTGTGGCGCCTGCTCTGTCAGCAGTGCAAATCTAGTGTGGAGAAAATTCTGGCAATGCGAGACTAACACCACAGACACTCGGCACAGTGGCCCTCGTTCATCAAGGTATCAGACTTTCAGATCTGATCATAACGTGTGACTGGTGTGTGCTCATTTCACAGATGAAAAATGACATTAATGAATCTTGGTGACTCGCCTGTCACGTAAAAAACAGAGATGAGACTGTTGCCTAGGATGAAAATAAACTTCACACCCGTGCTGCCACCACCGCTCACACTGAACACCTAAATCTGTGTGTCGTGTAACTCCAGGGAGCCTGCGTGGTTTTTGTTGATTTTCCGCCCTCACTTTGTGTATGCTACAATCTCATCTCTCCTCCTCCTCCTTCATTTTTCTTCGTGTCTCACTCGCTTTATGTCTTCCCTTCAGAAAGGGAAAGAAAGTGAGACTTTCTGTTCTTCAGCAGCAGAGCATGACTGAGCGATCAATGGAAGCTGGAATCGAAATCGTCATAAAAGACAGTGTTGTCCCGATAAACCTTTATCACTTTGAGCAAATGACAGCGTCGATGTCTGATCCATATAAAAGGAGACGCTAATAAAAAAAAGCTTTAAAATGGCTGACAGTGGAGTCAGCAGTAAATAAAAATACTTTTGTCGCCAAGCATTCTTTGAGTTATTCTGAGAAGCACTCCTCATTTTCCTTATCAATTAGGGCTGATGCTTTCTGTCTGTCCCTGATTAGAATAATAAAAGTGCTTATCTTTGTTTCGACGTCTATGGCAGGACTGTAAACAAAGAAGCGGAAAACTTTGCATTCATACATACTTTTCGCACTCGATCTTAAGGTGACATCAAGGAGCAAACGTTTTACTTGAAACTGTATACATCCCTTGTGTCCCAACCTATCCCCTCCCTTCCCTGTGATCTGTCTGATCTGCTCTGAAATGCTGGCGTAGGCAGTAGAGGCTAATGCTCTGGGTGCTAAGGGGGGGTGCTCGGGTGCTGAAGGGGCGCACGACTCGATGAAAGAGAAAGACGGAAAACACAATTCAGTGATGCATGAAAAATGTGAAGGCATCAGCGCTCTTCACGTTGTCAGTAGATTATGTTTGCTTGTGTTTTAGTTTGATCGGACCACCTATCGAGCAATTTTACGCACAGCATGCACATTTGGTACCTTCGTTAATTATTAATGTTTTGACACACTGAGACCTAACAGTAATTGACCTTCTGTGCTTTCTCTACACTGTTATGATGAGCTGTTTCACACATATTTCAGGTTTATGCAGTGAGAGTATGTGTGAAGAAGGCTTGATGTGAATAGGGATTTGAGAAAGAGACCCTTTGCCAAAAGCATCTTTGGTATGTGCCTCAGCATTATGACCTCTAAAACCTCTTTCCCACTGGTCAGAAAACTCGCTAACATCTGGATTTGGTCTCCAGTGGGAAAGGTTACAATTGCCATTCACTCCCGGGACAAATGACTCAGGTAGTCACGGGTGTTTATAGGGTCCATCTCCGATCGGCAGTGATGTAAACACTCAGGTGGACACGCTAGTTTTCACCACTTTACCTACGCGATGCTGTGATGCAGTTTCTAAAAGAGAGACAGAATAAACAGATATTTGCGTGCGTGAGTGCGTGACAGTGAATGCTGGGTGTCAAAGTTCGTTACCTGAGAGTGTGTGACCACAAGCTCCTCCTTCTGCAAACAGACGCATACAGAGCACAGTGTGACGTCTCTCCAGCTTGTTCAAGTCACAGTGAGTCAGCTGAAACCTCAGAGCAGACAACGCTGGCTGCAATATAATATAATATAATATAATATAATATAATGGTGAACGGTTGCAAGTTTGGTTTCACTTTCTCCGAGACCTACACAAGGTGAACTGTACGCCCCTGGTGACAGGCTGCAGGTTAAATCAATAACAATGTTGAAATTGAGAAGTTTTGACTTATTTTTACAACTGAAATTAAATTTATAGATAATACAGACAATAAAGTACCGGAGAAAGGTACTGTTGCCGATGCCCCGGGTACCAGGTACCGGTATCGGATCGAATGTGAATGCTACCCAACCCGACTCACACTGAGCACAAGCTTAATTTCTTTCAAGATCAAGATGAGGAGTCTCAGATGTTTTTCATTCAACATCTTTCCGATTACATGAAATGGTCAGGATTTAAACAAAAACATTTGCTCACTTCAGTAACACACAAATAAGCCCACCTGGTGTTTCTGTATTTTATTTTATTTCTTTCCATTTTTCCTTTTTTTATTGGTATCTTTATCTGTATTTCATTTGTGAGATAAAATGCAAATGATTTTATTTTGTGCGCTATGGTGAGGCGCTGCCTGGAGTTGAATATGAAAAAGCAACCGAGGAAGTCACTATTGTTCAGTGATAATTGTCGTTCCCTGTCAAATCACGCTGAATATGTCATTGTCCTAATGCAAATTGTGCGTCAACATTATAAAATGGCTCCTCACTGTTTACAGGCAGATCACGAGATGCAAAAGCTGCCCTGGTTTTGTTTTGTTTTTCCTCTTCTGGAATACATTTTCCAGAAGGTTTAAATAAAATACTGCCCTAATACTAAAGCACTGAATTGGTTCAGATTTGGACAGTTAATTGATGTTTGTTAATTAGTTTAAGATTAGCTATTCAAACAAATTATTTATTGCTGCCTCTCACTCACCAAACAGTGTATTTAGGATTTTCAATGAGCTCTTAAACGTAACATATGTAATATTCTGCCGCCAGGGGTCTCTCAATCAAAAATAATAACAAAGGCCAGTTATTGCGGTCAGTTTCTCCCGGTTTGGATTACTTCAGTGTTCATTGTTGAGGAGGTTTTTACACAGAGGTCTCCTCCTCTCCAAAACAAACAGACCCGGTGATTTTAACTGGTAAAAACACAGAATAAAGCAGTTTCATGCTAAAAAACATTGTTTCTCCCACGGCGGTTCAGCGAGGCTGGATGCTGCCAACAATTGCTCCGTGTGTTTCTCTGATAACTTAATATTCAGACTTTCAGGAGGTTTTTACCCAAAGCCGGATTATCCACAGAGGTCTCCTTCTCTCCAAAACAAATGGACCAGGGGGCTCATTTATAACTGTTGCGTACGCACAAAACACGGCCTGAAAGAGGTGTACGCCACCTCCCATGCAAAAGTTGTGATTTCTAAAAACTAACTTGACAGGAGAATGTGCGCACCTGTATGGAAACTCTGACCCATGCATACGCACATTTTGGAGACGGAGGAAATTGGCGATGCAGACGGCGAGGTGGAGAATTGAAGCCAGATTGTAGAAATTAAGTGCGTCTCACATCTTACTTTCATTTCACATCACATGTTGCTCATAGATTCACTTTATCATAAATATTCAAACCAGCAGTGCTATTTGTGATTGAGCCACAAGTATTCCATAAGCATATTTTCAATTGTAAAAGATATAAGCCAACTTAAATCTCAAATCAAATTCAATATTTCATCAGCGCTGTCTCACCATCACATTCCCGTCCTTGTAGAGTGAGAGGGTCGGACTGTCATCAAAATATCAGCGGTTGTTGAAATCCAAGATGACATTAAATAGCATGAAACAACTGCGGAACAGAGCGGCAGTCATTTTAAAAATATCTAATACCGCGCATGTATCATCAAGTACGATTTAAGTTGTTATAAAGTTTTTGTGTATAATATGGCTGCAGTGCGACTGTGCACACAGAGCACACGGCGGTGATACACACACTTACATCCCTGTTTATTGAACTATTCCTATTTCCAGTGGTGTGTGCATGCAACATGTTGCCACTTGCTGCATTTTCTTTTGTTTGTGACTCCGCTGCTGTGGCCACCAAACCTCCATCTCACCCACAAACAACCTCCATTTCAGATAAATTCAGACACTCTCAGTTGTTGCCGTGATTTCCAGTACAGAACCGTTGATCAGCAGGCTCATTTCTCTGCATTAACATTAACAAGGTGCTTTGCATCGACCATCTGTGGTTGAATGTGGGCATGTAGAGGGCGGGATATGAGGCTGATCCAGCTGCGCACATTTCAGAATCAGATTTATTGCCAAGTAGTTTTTATGTACAAGGAATTTGTCTTGATGATACAGTTCATAACAAGAAACAACACATAAACAAATAAAAACAACATCAAAAGCAAAGCAAAGAGCATATGTACAAGTGAAAAAGAAAGCTCCAAAGACAGGTGGCGTGATTAACTCTAAGTATAAATAATATTACAGTAGGAATATGTAAACAGTACGTTCTGTATGAGAGCTGCATAATTTAGAGAATATATACAGGGAATACTGACAGGAATGTGCAATATATGAATGTGCTATTAACCGATAAAAGTAGAATTAAAAAATAAGATTGCATTAATGTAATGCATCGTGCTATGAGCTGAGAACTCCGGTGTGCAAAGTTTACAAACCTGTAAACTCTATTCCATATATATATTCCATATATTCCATTTTTGCCAAGTTAGGCAGCTAAATACTACACACTGGACCTTTAAGTTACATTCTATACCCTACAACAATCAGTTATCCAAGCTTCTGCTCCAAGTTGTGCACATAAAGCAGACTGATTATATGTTTGTGCATAATCATCTTGTGAAACTGTTAGTGTTGTGTTGCTGTCTGTCTTACTTGAGGAAGCTCCAGGCGAGCAGCGGGGAGAGGCAGTGAAGCACACAGGTGGGCAGGTTGAAGATGGAGCAGAGGCTGGGCTCCAGAGCTGTGGGACCACCTCCGTTGATCATCACCACCTTGTGGATCTGTTCCGGATACTCGTGGGCCAGGAAGGTACAGAACGACACACTACAGAGAGCAGAAGGCTGGTTACAGGACAGGTAAGAAGAACCAGGGTGCATGCTGTTTGTTTTGTAGTAGTGGCCTTTTAGTTAGAATGTATATATCTGGGAAGTGTGACAATTCTGACACATCTCTGCTATGTTTATGTTTCATTCTCTTGCATGGGTCTGGCCTCCCTCCCATTTATTCCCATCCACTAAAAACTTGTAGATCCAATCACAACCGTTTATCTCATATGAGGCGAGTTTAAGACAATGATTGACAGAGGACAGACGCGGCCACGGTCTGTGCGGGATCAAATATGAATCAAGATTTTGTTACTACATTGCCAATTTCTCACTTCAGATGTTTTCAGAAACATATTTTAGTGTTCTGTTGAGAGTTTGTGCCGACCACATGCTGGTATTATGAAAGAAAAGCTACCATGTTAACTGGCGACTTTCAGCAGAAATTCAGACCAAACGGTCAAACGAGGCAGTGCTGATCAAATACCAGTCAAGATTCTGTTTCTGTATTTCCTGTTTAGATCATGGATGTATAGGTTTAGATGCAAAGATATAAATGTTGTGACCAGGCTGTCATAGTTTCCTGTTTCAAAACAGACCAAGCGCCAACCTGCATGTGCCTCTCAGTGCGATGCTCTGATTGGTTGTAGATTGTAGGTAAAGTTTGCTAACATTAGCCACCATAAGGTGCCGAGTACAGCTGTAACGGCAAAACCTGTGAATGCATTGAATTGAGCAATGGTGCATGTTATTGCTTATGAATTCAACTTTTAATTTGTAAGAAGGAGATTGTGTTATTAAGACATGCAATACATATATGTTTGCCATTTTTGCTTCTTAAATGATTAAGCAATTATCAAACCATAAGCGAACTATAAACTATAAACTCAAACTATGTCAATGTTCAGTTCACTTGATATAATCACACAATATGTAAATGAGAAACATGCTCACATTGCATGTCTGGGCTTCTCATACTACTCATACAATAAAACAGATGCAGTCACTTTCGCTTTCTCACTTTGATAGTGATATTTAAAGGGGACATATTATGCTCATTTTCAGGTTCATATACTTGAATTTTGGGTTTCTACAAGAACATGTTTACATGTTTTAATGCTCAAAACCACATTCATTTTCTCATACTGTCTGTCTGAATATACCTGTATTCACCCTTTGTCTGAAACGCTCCGCTTTAGCGTCTGTCTCTTTAAGCCCGCCTCTTGAAAAAGCCCATTCTGCTCTGATTGGTCAGCGTTTCTGGGTCTTCCACATCTGCGCTCTCGGTGTCTCTGCACCGTCATGCATCCAGGGAATGAGTGAAACTGCACTGCAGTGACATCACAACTTAACAGAAGTCCTGACGGCTCATTTAAAGGCACAGTTTCTGAATACGGGCTGTGTGCATTTCTCCGTCTATTAAGCGTTTTGATACTTTCACAGTATTTCTATAGCTCCTCGACCTGCTTTATAAATCTCATTAAATAATCTCACTTTTTACATTATGGGACCTTTAAATAGGTGTGTGTGTTATATGAATGTTGTGATCTTAAACTTACCCATAGGAATGTCCTATAAGAATATTCCTCTTGCGTGCATATCTCTTAAAGATAAGTCTCATATCCTCAGCGAGAGCGTAGAAAGTGTACGCAGCCGCTATCTGTGGTGCTGAGCTGGCTCCGTGACCTGCCAGGTCCAGGGTGATCACCTCATAGCCCAGCCGGGAAAAGAAGTCCAGCTGGCTTCCCCAGATGTCCAGTGAGCCTCCCACTCCGTGGATGAAGAACAGAGCCACGTCTGCATGCGTCCCTTTACAGGCGGATATCTTCCTCTCACAGTCGATCACCACAGTGCGCTTGAGTTTCCACCTGCGCTTGGGTTGCTGCGACTGGTCGGTCTCTCCAGCAGCAGGTGCTTCTCCTTCCGTTTCAGCTCTCCTGTCTTTTCCAGCTGTGAGAGACTCATACCTGGTCTCGGGGATGTTGACGGGCGGCAAGGAGTTCGCACACTCTGTCACCTCCATAGTGTGGTTTGGTTCTGTCTCTCCATTCTGGCTGCTTTTCGGCTCTGCACTCGCCCTGTCGCCCAAGTTGTCAATGAATAGCTGTCCATTACGATATACGGTGATCTTTCGCTTGCAGCTGACGCTCCCGCCCGACCCAGAGGGTTCCTCAACCACCGGCCGGTCAGGGATGATGTGTCGAACCCTCAGGACGCGGCCTGGTTTCACCTCCACAAACTCGTAGCCGTCAGCTGATTCTGAGGTTTCTACAGGGACCACAGCGTTGGCCGGCTTTGAGGTCAGGCAGCAGAGAAGACCCTCCATAAAGCTGGTCAGCATGGCTGCCAGTCTGTAGGGAATACATTCATGTAAAAACACACAGAAACACAGTCAGAAAACCAAAGGCACAGAAATTATAAAAGAACCATGTTTACGAGCAAGTACTCCATTTAAAAGTCCCAGATTATGCTCATTGTCAGGTTACTTGTATTTTGTGTTTCTACTAGAATATGTGTACAACATCATTTTTCTCATACTCTGAATACAGTCACCCTCTGTCTGAAATGCTCCGTTTTAGCACCTGTCTCTTTAAGCCCCCCCCTCCCGAAAAAAGCCCAGTCTGCTCTGATTGGTCAGCATTTCTGGGTCTTTCGCATCTGCGCTGTCGACATTTCTGTACCGTCATTACAGTCGGGGAATGACTGTGATGGCACTGTAGCTGCACTTTCTACCTATATATAGTATAGTTATGACATCACAACTTAAAGTCTTGACGGCTCTTTTAAAGGCACAGTTTCTGAATACAAGCTCTGTGTGCATTTCTCTGTAGATTGAGAATTTTGCTTTAAAGTATTTAAATAGCACTTTGACCTGCTTTATAATTTTAAAAAAGACATGGAAATCTTAATTTTACAATATGGGACCTTTAAGTTAATATTGTACATATCTTTGTTGTAATTCTTTGAGATTTTTAACCTGGATCTATGCTCCAAAAGTTGTATATTTATATGTACTATAGAAACTTTTTTTTTTTTAAAGAACATCACTCAGTATATCGTTACCATAATGTAATCTAATCACTCCAAAATATCAGTATAAGCATTTGCCTCCAAATCACTCTATTGCAGTGTTATGTCGTGCCATTTTTAAGAAACTTTTTCTTATCTAGGAACCTTAAATGTCCCATTCAAAGAGGTAAACGAGTTCTTGTGCCTTTACAATCTGGTGTCTACTTACAATTCACACCCTTGAGACTTTCTGTCAGACGTAACTGCGGTAGTCTTCCCTCAGCGCAGACTTTGGGGGTATTAATAGATGGGACCGGTAATAGCTCCCTGCGTTAAAGCTGTCCGTCATGTGATCACTCTGCACCGGCACACACTGCCATGTCTGTCAAAACCATGGTCAAAACCACAAACAACCAGCAGTAATTAATGGTACGTTTTTTTTTAAATATGGCCCAATAAGTATGTTTCTTAAATCATATTAATGATTTTTTTTGTGTTTAAATGTTTATTGATTTATAATAGTAAAGAATTAAAGTTGAGTTAGATTACTTGTGTAAATTAAGCTCATATAGAGAACACATGCACTTCAGCACACTCGCACATACATTCAATTGATCTAAGTCATGGCCGTCCTCACATGTTATGATAATGTGGAGAAATGTGTACATTGAAATATAAGGATTTAATATTTATTCCATATCCTATTGATGATGGAAGCTGCCAAAATAAAAAAAAAGAATAAATCAATAACTAAATAAATAAATACATGGTTTGATAAATAAATGAATAGGCCATTAAATGTACCAAATGTAATATTAAAATACATGTATGCATTAATTAATTGATAAAATGTGACATCAATTGATATTTCTGTTTTAATGTGTTTATTTATTTACCTTTTGCATTACGGTAATTCCCCTATTTATTTACTTTCCTATTTAATTTTCCCTTTTTTTATTTGTAAAATAATTTTATAATTTATCATTTATAATTTGTATTTATTTTTCATTCATTTAGTTTATTTTTGCATTTATTGTTTCATTATTTTAAATTTTGTTTTAATCCTTTTTAAATCAGTATTAATTTAATTTATAAATCTTTATTTATTTATTATTTTCACTTTCACTATTTTCACTGTATTTTCCCCCTATTTATTTTCCCCAACTTATTTATTTCTGTATTATTTTATTTATACATTTCTTGAAAAAGATTCCTAAAAGATTCCTAAAAACAAAGGGGAAATTAAATAGTAAAGTATATAAATATTAATTAATGAATACAATGGTAAATAAATAAAAATGCAAATTAAAACAGAAATATCAATTTGTGTCACATTTTATCAATTAATGAATGCCTGCATTTATTTTTTAATATTACTTTTGGTACATTTAATGGCATATTCATTTATTTATAGAGTCATTTATTTATTTTTTCCGTCATCCATATGTTGCAACCACCTACAAATTGGCTTCTTGATGAGCTCCAAACTGTTAACTGAAATCTGAAAAACTGTAATCCATCAGAGATAATATATCTGTAAAATATCCAAAGAATAGATGAGACTCCATATAATGCATGCCTCATGTATACATGTACAGTATGTGTTAGGTTGTCAGTTGATTATCAACCATGGCAACAGCACAGCAGCCGATCAGGGTCTGCAAGTCTCTCGCTGGCAGCCTGATCCTACCTTCCTGTTGCTCCCCTCCCTGCTAGAGGGGATTATACTCTCTCTGTCTAAGTCCACACAACACAATCTGTCTCTCTCTCTCGATGAAAACGGTGATGCTGTACGGCAACAGTTTCACCTTCTGTGTGATTTGTTGCATCTTTTTTCTGCACTTGAAAACCCATCGGCTACTGTTTTCATCTGGGGGATTATGGACACAATGTAATACAGCATTCCTGCTTTGCTGGCGATTCTCGTGTCCTTTCTGCTTACACTTGCAGATCCTTTATCCAAACAGTAGTGTTGTACAGCGCTGTGTGTGGACAGACTGGAGGTGCTCTAATATTATTCTCATATCAAAAGGCATCCATCATCCAGACACAAGGTGTGACCTGTGTTATGTGCAATTCTTTTTTTTTTTCCTGTTCTGCAACCTCTGTTCTTTTTCTTAGTGTCCATTTATATTAAACATTGACACTAGAATATATGTATCTTTTACTACCCCCTTACAGACATAAAAACTCCCATGTATCCACCACGCACGTATCAACATATACATGTTAGTTTTTTCATAAGGAAAAAATAGTTCCATCATGAGAAGTGCTTGCAAGAAAGCATCAGTGCAAATAACTGAGCAAAAGATTTTTCAACTCTGTCCAGTCCATCTCTTAATTGAGGTTGTGAGAATAGCTTGCATCATGCATGATGCAAGTGCATGTTGATTGAATTCTCGCTTGCATTGCACATCATAATTCATTCAGTTTGGTGGAATACACAGTCTTTAAACACACATGTGGTGGTGGTGGTGGTGGTGATAGCACTGGACACTGCTTCTGTGCTCTTTTTAAACAAAGTTACACAAAATCACACCTGAGAGTACCTGCCCAGTACTACAGAGGAGCAGCCAGGTTAACTAAGGTTCCCTTATTAAAGGGCAAACCATGACAGCTATGTGTGTTTACTACTGTATGTGGCCTCTGTTGGCAGTGACTGCAAGAGCCTCTTATATAACATTTCACGCAGGTCAGACACAATCACAGTGTGGACTGATGCCCAGAAAAGAGCAGAGACTGTCATGGGGATTAAAAACAACTACAGAAGTTACTAAGTTCACTGTTGATAGACCCTGGCTTTCTAAATTGTGTGTCACTGTACACTGATTCCTGATCTTTGGGTATTGCACTTTATGAGGCATCAATTTAGGCATCTCTTTCTTATAGACTTCTGCAAAATAATTTCAGCATGAAAGAAGTGCATATTGCAGTACTTGTCTACCTGCATGTTGCTTCTAAACATGCCTGATGAGAAACTCAATAACAATGTTCAGCAAAGTGGAATTTATTAAAAAATTAACATATTTTGAGACATTCAGAAATTCAGTTGTTCAAATTGGACCGTTATAGTGGCTGTTGATCAACAAAAAAAAGTCAAGCTTGCAGATTCATATAACAGGTCATAATTTGATACCAATTTGAGCTAAAAAAACAAAAACAAAACAATTGTTCACACAGGAAACAACATGAGCGCTTCATTGCATACTAGAATAAAAACGTGTCTGCCTGGTGTTTATTCACTAATAATGCAGCAAGTGAGGCAAGTGACAGCATGTTTTTAGTCTATTCTTTTGATAAATTAAATTTCTTTTTTTCTTTATCAATAATCAGTTTGTCTCGGTTAACTGACTAGCCTATGCAGCGACCTTGTCTGTTGCCAATAATCTACAGTGTAATATGCTTCTATGCTATAACAAAACAACACAGACAAGTATAAGAAAAATTGGTGGCATGAAAGAAAAATGCTTACCTTTATATTTCCAACAACTCCCCGTGAAATATGATCGAATTGATGTGGTTTTCTTATGAAGCATCGAGGAAGAAGGAGAGCTATAATCTGTTGCAGTCAATCCAATAATCTAATTTATCAATTGTCCTGCAGGTAGCCTCCACATGGCGGACAGTATTAGCCCTTACAGCATACCTCTCTGTGTGGTTCAGAGGTAGATCCAAAATATTTGCATGTTCCAGCAGTACTGTACTTCCATGTTGAAATATTGCTGACTGCGCTCGGAGACGCACCGGAGCTCCGGTGGATGTCAGTCTGTATTTAATCCATCAACTGTCGGTGCGACTGAAACCTCCTGGTGCAGTTTGTGCACGTGCAGAGCTGCCCCCTGCTGCTATGCGACGCCAGACTACCAGTGCATATAGTCTTGAAAAAAAAACACACAAAAAACATCTCTATTGATTAGAACAAATGGTAAATACAAGTTTTATTTTAAGTGGTGTAAAGCGTAGCCTAATTGAACTTTAAATGAATTGATTTTGGGGGATTATTTATATAGCCTATACCTTTCACAGACATGCAACCAAAAGTGCTTCATAGAGCAAACTTGAAACAACAGACAAAAAACAAAAAGTATGTAAAAAAAAAAAAAAATACTCTGCTGTGATTAATATTTTTGTTTAACATGGTTAAAAAAAGTAAAACATGTTTGTTTTTTTTAAGTCATAAAGGGGGCTGGAAGCACATCTACTCTTCTCCCTCATTATGAAATTCTGCCCTCAAGCCCCGCCAACCACCGCTTCCATCGTTACACTTCATTGGTTCCTTAGACATATGATGTCATAAAACCTGGCTGTCTGAATCTGGATTTTTGAGACTGTTGTTGACATTGCAGTTTGAAGGCAGAAATTCTCAGCCATGGTGTTGATGCTCATTTCACTCATGATAGGTTTTGTAGTAACTAAAACACACCATGTAGACATGTTGATTTTCACAGGAGTGGCTCCTTAAGTCTGGTTAAATCTTGTGTTGTTTTTCATTACTTTAATGCTTGGAAAAGTTCCTTCAACTGTTCATTTACTAAGTTTGAAGCATTTTGCAACATTGAAAGGGTTATGAAGAACAACAAAGACATCCTGTCCTAGTAATTTGTCACTATTTAGAATTTTAATATTTTAAATGTTGTCATGTTTGATTTATGTAAATTTCCTCAAGTTACCATTGACAAATATTCCACAATCAGCATCCCATTCTCCAGCATCATTAGGAGCTGGTGCTGTGGCAGTTGCCATGGCTGTTGTTGCTAGGTAACTATGTGTAAGGAGTCCAGGAGGCAGGTGGCAGTGAGGTGTGAGGAAGACCACAGAAATCAAGACCCAAACCCACTGAGACAATTATAATGTAGGTCTCCCCCCAGCTGTAACAAATGAGGGTTAAATTAAAGTTTATCTTTTTATACTGTGATGGTCATAAACCAGCATTATGTTGATATTCATAATAATAATACTATATTGTGTTGTAGTCAAAAAGACCCGGAGGGTCACCGGTTGAAGTCCCCGTACAGACCAAGTAGCCTATGGGGCATTGCTGAGGTGCCCTTGAGCAAGGCACTGAACCCCCAAACTGCTGCAGTGGCGGCGTACCATAGTTGACCCTGCGCTAACCCCCTGAATTACATATGTGGGCCGTGTATAAAGACAGGATCTGTGTGGACTGACAAATAATAAAAGTAGCCTATACTTTAATTTAGTGCAATGGTGCAGAGTACAAAGGGTGCTGGAATAAATACGCCTATGGGATGATTAATGTAACAGGTTGATTTATATACATAAGGTAGGTGGATATGCCAGTAAATTCAGTGCGTGCTTACTGCTTAGATTTATATTGACAGTAATACTATTTGCATGTTAAAAACAGTGTGGTATTTATTGAACTATAAAATATATAAAACAGATATCATGTTAACTTTCACAGGGCATTCACTGTGCAAAGATACAGATCAGAACATAAGAAATGCATGTACTTAAATCATGGGTGTAAACTGTGAACTGAATACTTTGTTAGGTCAGTAGCTGATGTTTTCTGTAATGAAGCTCATCATGTGGGAGAGATTCCCCAGTCCATGTTTTAGGGAGGGGCTAATATATGTTGTGTTTAATGATTGGCTGTCAGGTCAAGCTACTACCACGTGGGAGCAAGGCTAGACCAATGGGAGTTCTCAGGGCGTGGCCAAGGAAGCATCGCTACCATCCAGCCACCATCATGCTAGCTGAAGAAGTCCTGTACAACTCGCTTTGCTAACTCATGCAATGACATACTGGGTTATTTTCTCTGTGTGTAGTATCATTTTTCATGGACACTGGGATCTATAATGGAAACAACAATTTGTGTGTGAAGGTCGTTGTTTTCTTTGCCAAGAGGACGCGATAGGACAGCTGTCTCGGTTAACTAACGTTAGCCTGTAAGCTAGCGCGGCTAACCGTAACACACTCACACTGCCTGCAACAGACACTAAGCCAAGTCCACAAGTCGGCGTTTCGACGTTGGAAATCTCTACCATCATCATGGAGAAGGTAACGTTACTTACTCCACATAACGCCAGGCTTGTAACGTTATCTTAAGCCTACAGTTCTCAGAGGGCATATGGTAATACCGAGCTAGTTGACTGTAGGTAACAGATAGCTAGCTGCTAGCCACCCCTGCTTCTCCTGTTGGCATTCATTCACCGAGGCCACATCGTTTTTATGCCCCGAGCTGCTCAGCTCTGACTTGCTAATTTGAAACCACTTGCTGTACACACTATCTGGTACCATCTCCTCCAGCTGGGAGGTTACTGGGGACGGTACAGGGAGAGTAGCAGGCCCGTTAGCGTGCATGGGTTGCTAAGATGAGGGAACGCCCAGCACTGAGTCAGTGACTGTTATCCTGTATATATCCTGTATCTACAGTCATGTGCAAGGACTCCTCATCTGTGTTTTCGGCACCCTCCACCTATATAACATCTGTATTAGACAGTAGTGTAATGTAACTAAGTACATTTACTCAAGTACTGTACTTAAGTACAATTTTGACATACTATTTCCATTTTATACTACTTT
>JAOVVB010020897.1:0-16140 GCA_028570985.1 Heterobranchus longifilis | reverse complement strand
CAGCCAGACTTACCTTGGTGTCAGGTAGGGCTGGGCAATAATTCAATATGATAATTTATCGTCTTTCAATGGAATCGTATCGTGATGAAATCATATATAGAGATATCGTGATACACAATTATGTCGTCTAATTTGATAATAACAAGCACATACATGTGCATTTATGTGCATGCATGTAGACAAGATATAGTGTATAGCTAGGGGGGAATTTTTTTTTTTCTAAAGTAAGTACTTTTTATTATTTAATTCACACAGGAGTATACAAAAAAAAAACGTGGTTATTTCATATATACTATTTATTTATTAAATTACCAGAAAACTTGCTATATCATGATATCGTTATGATCGTTATCAAGAAATTAATCGTGAAATTTATCCCAGCCCTAGTGTCATGCATACTGATATCCATAATAGTGTGACCCAGCCGATAGATATGACACAAGTGGATTGACAGTCAGTGTTAGTCTTTTTTAGTTGAGAATAATTTGTGGTTTAAATAAAAATATTTTTGACTTTTGACAGTAGGAAAATTACAGGTGTTACTTATACTCTCATGTAACATTAACAATGGCAGTTTTATTATTTACACCTGTGTTTTGCTACTGGAATGTGCCAAAAAGGCCTGTTGTTCTTTGATTTATGAAATTAAATTAACTGAATACACCCTTTAGTCAGCGCAAAATTGATGCAACACAACAGATAAATATCGGCTACTGCCATCGGTGAATGTCATCTTATTTGCCGATATGCTGATTGCAGTCAACAAGACGACTATCGGCCGATACCAATGTTCGGCCGATATATCGGTGCATCCCTAGTTATGTACATAGAGAAAATGCTGTTTTATGGTTCAACCAGACAATTGAAGGGGCAGACAAAGATTTAACAGTTAAAACAGTTAAATGAGGATATAAGAAATCAATCATTGGTAAAAGAAATTGGAAGCATATAAAATCTATGCAAATTTAAATAGGAACATTTATGAATCCTAAATTACTGTGTTGCACTTTATCTTGAAAGATTGTATATACAGTAAACTTCATCCATGTATACATGTCTATGTGTAATTTGTGTATACTACATCTCCATGAGGGGTCACTGTAACTCTGTAGTTTGTGCTCTTATACATGGAAGGGCTCCTAGTAGTGTGCATGCATTTCACCTAATTGGGTTTTGTGTGTAATAATTCAACAGACGAGGGGTTACACCTGTCTTGCATTTGACATGTAGATGTAATAGAACATATGTGTATAATTTGAAGCAAAGTAATCAGTTTGTTTAAGCACAAATGCATTACATGCTACAAAGTATGTATTTCTGTACAGTGGGGTTTTGTTTTGTGTAAGATATAGGGTCACATTAAACAACAGGAAAGTGTACCAGAATGATGTAATAAAGGGTATAACTAACTGATAGAAAATTGTGTGTGTGCGTGCGTGCGTGCGTGCGTGCGTGCGTGCGTGCGTGCGTGCGTGCATGATTGGGTAATCCATCTGTTCTCTGTATGTACGGTTGCTTCATGTTTTCCTGATTTCTTGTCTTCATATTTCCCCTCAGTCTCTGGCTAATATTGATGATGTGGTAAACAAGATCCGTCTGAAGATCCGGTGAGTTCAAGGCAATGACTTGATAACACATTTCTTGTTTTCGTTTGTATTTGACCCTCAGTCTGACTAAGTGCCATGTTGTGTCACATATGCTAGACGCCTGGATGACAACATCAGGACAGTGGTGAGAGGCCAGACCAATGTGGGCCAGGATGGCAGACAGGTGAGTTATATAGGGACATACTGCAGTGGTTAGACAAACTTGATCGACTTCAAATTTGTTTTTCTGCAATTAATTTGATCACCTTTCTGGCAATATGGCTAAAAAAAAACGTCTTTTATTTTAGTTATATTTGTCATTAGGTGTCCGATTTAGAGAAATGCTGGAATTGTATTATTTTGTTATGGTGATGGTGTTAGAGCATGTGTTGTTTGCAAAGGCTGATTGATATGAGTAAAATCAAGTATACAGCATTGTTCCTCCTCACACATGTAGACCAGGGGTCATCAACTACATTTGTCCAAGGGCCAGAACCTTTCTAAGCAGACACTTGTAGTGTGTGTGTGTGTGTGTGCGTGCGTGCGTGTGTGTGTGTGTGTAATAAATAAATAACAAAAGAAAGCCATCCGTCCTCTGAATGCCCTAGGTCTCTAGTTTGTGGTTATAAAGTGAGTGAATGAAGTGGTTACTATGGGGACTAACATCATCACACATGACTACAATTTGGCTCATTGAATCCACAAGAGTCTCAGCTTTCCAGTCACACCCACTTTATGTAATTCAAGACTGTTTATGGACCCCAGTATGCAGAAATATTCAAATTTACCATTTTAGAATAGGCGAAAATAACACATTTATACAGTCTGCAAACAACTGCAGGTTTTTGCCCCAAATTGCATGGGATTAGCATAAAGTTGGCATGTCTGTAAAGTGTAGACTCGTGGGTACCCATAGAACACATTTTCATTCAGATATCTTGAGGTCAGAGATCAAAAGGACCCCTTTGAAAATGAGCTTGTCTGTTTTTCTCTCACCCAACTTTGGAGTGTTATTTAGCCCCCATTCCCAACAAGATAGCATGACATGGTCGGTGCCAATGGATGCCTTAGGTCGTCTAGTTTCATATGATATCAATATCTTCACTAAGCTTAAAAACGGAGCTCGATACTGCCTCTTAAAATTCTGTGGGCCAGATTGGAAACTTGGGTGGGCCATATGTAGCCCACGGGCCGCCAGTTGAGAATCACTCTTGTAGACCTTGCATGCCCTACTTGGGGGATATGGGGGAGATTAACAACCACTCTTACATATTGTAAATGGAAACCACCAGGCCTATTTATCACTTATGGCGTTCAAAACAGCATCCTTCTCCTGAAGTTAGAATAGTGCCACTGGTTGCTCCCAACCCATAAAAACATGTTCTTCCCGCTCGCCTGCTATTTCCTCTCTCCACATTGCTTCCATGGAAAAGGACAAGATGACTCAGAACCATTCCCACTGCTCAAACTGCCCCTCTTTACGGAAAACACGTCTGGGAAATAGATTCCCGTATGTAAATACTTAGATTTCTTTTAAACCCAGGCTTTTGAGCCTTTTCTTGTGGGAGTGACGGAAAAGAACAGCCCCTGCTGATTTAATCCAGGTCCTCGCTCTGTCAAGGAGTTGTGGCTTAAAGGGAACGTGACACCTGACGGGGTGAGCCGCGTATGTTCTGACCAGTTGACATGATTAGGTGTGCGTCGTCGTCAGGGTGTCTGGCCCGGTGGCCCTGTCTTTCCCAGTTAGCTACCGTTTGGTAGCGGAAACGCTCTAAATCCCCTCCAGACCAATAACATTATACAGTCACACACAATAATTTTAGTTTGTTTTTCCAACCCCACAGTGCCATTCCAACATTTCCAGAGGGAAAAATCCTTTCTGCAGACGGAAAGATGGAGAGGTGTACATTTCAAGATGGCGATTGAAACATAAAGACGGCAATAGAATAAAACCAAGAAGATCAGCAATTTAGTCATTTGTGCTGTTGACTGAACTCACTCACAGAGCTAAATGCAATCCCCAGGTTGAAACCCAAGATGGTAACATTTATGGAGAAGGATGGAGAGAGGAAGATAGGAGGAGAGAGTGAAAGTGGAGGAAGTCTGGGGAATGATTTCTCTTGTGTGTTTTTTTTCCTGTCGGGAGTCAGACAGTTTTATGCTGCAGGACTGAGAGTGTGGAAATGTGACTCGTAGTGGTCAGACCCTGGCCGCTAATAGAGCTGATATTTAGTGCGTCGATGGCTGTGTTACTTGGCAACGAAAAATCTTTGCATTTGTTTGTAAAAAAAAAAAAAACAACACTGAAATGTCTATTGCATCACATTAAGACAGATGCATACACACAGGGCCCCACAAGACAAAATGGTGACAGTATGATTGACTCTAATACATGGCGTCCAGTGGCAGAGAGACGGACTCAATTATAACGACACAAACTCTGTCATTAACCAGAAATTATGGCAGTGCTCGTGTACGGCTCATTTCTGAACAATCCAGACTAATCACTTTTAACCTGCATCATTTCATGTGGTCGAAATATTACAGATGTCTGGCTGTTTTTGGCAAATGTACGCAACTTTACACACAATATATCTGTGTCTGGTTGTAGTCTGCCGGCCGAGAGTTTCCTACCACACACGATGTTCACGTCTGCCTGTTGCCAAGGCGATGTGGGTACCGCATGCACACCTGCTCCACAGTCAGCTCAATATCATAGCACTAATGAAGTGTTGTTTTACTTCTTTTTTTTAATGAAACATTTTGGTTGGAATCTATATGTGGATGTCTGTGTTAAAGAATCTCATTAACGAGACCAAACATTTGTTACCAGTTACCGCCATTCACATTAACGCACGCGCATGCACACACACACACACACACTGAGTGAGGCTGTACTTGCTGCTTGCATGGTTGGCAACCTGGCATTTGCGTTTTTCTTTCTTTTTGTGTGTGTATGTGTGTGTGCGCGTGTGTGCGTGTGTGCGTGCGTGTGTCTCTGAGTGTGAGTGTGTGTGTGGGGCACTCTTTATATGTCCACTTTGGTATATAGAGGGCTGCATTATAAAATACAGTGTCGGGTGGTCTTCCTATACCATAAAAACGTCATTAATGTAAATATTTAATGTTAACTCAGGAACGGCTGTTCACAGCTTGTTTTAGCTTCCATGCTTTCATCTTGTTCTGTCTTATACACTCTAAACTATCACTTTCTTTCTCCTGTCCTATAACTTTCTGTTTTCTGTATTTTGTAAATCTGTGTCACACTTTGTAGATTCTATCAGTCTGTGCCTCAATTATGTTCAGTGACTGTTTCAGTATAGCCTATTACATTTGACTATAACATCATCTGCAACATTTTGTATTGCTTTATGAAGGAGAAATTAAACAATTAAATAAATGCGTAGCAGCAGCAGCAGCATATTAGCATATTTATATTTATAACAGAATGCATTCAAAAGTGGTGCTTTGGATATTATTTACTGCCAGGCTTAGCTGTGACAAAACACTTGTTTGAACAGGAGGAGTGATTCTATACACAGCACTTCATGAGCTTTCCCTGTTAAGTGAGCCACTCTTCTCTCTAAACTGTCTCCCTGAAAATATTTACATGAAGCCTTGTGCTCAGGCAATGATCCAACTGTTAAAATAACCCTGGTTTGGTTGATCAGATTTATTATATTTGGCCCTAAGCTCAGAAGTAACATTTAATATACTCTCTGCTTTGGAAAGCTACACTGATGTCTGTCACAGGGAGGAGTGACATGCATCCCATCCTTTTAACTCTGTAATACCGCCGACGTGTGCCTTGAAACCTATGCTGCTTATTGCATGTTAGGGATACACACTTGTGTGCATGTGCGTGTTTGTGTGAGAGCAGATAACATCTCGGGCATGGAGGCGCCTGCTGGGCAGTGGTCTCTCTCTGCTTTCCTCAAGGCTAAATACAGGAAATGAGCGCTAGGAAGTGAGCCAGATTGACTCAGCTGAGTCTGCATGAGCCACAATTGCATCCTCGGAGGTTCTGGCCTCTTCTGCATGCACTTTGTTTGCTCAAGAACTCCTCCAGGGAACCTCTTTAAAGATTCAGTGGTACTCCCTTCCTCCTCCTCACTCTCAGATCAAAGAGTAATCACATAACCTGCGCATGCATTTTTCCAATTCATTTATCCAATCAGCCAACAACCAAAGGGTTGTTTGAAGCATAAAAAGAAAGAAGGATGCAGGGCTGTGGGTCATTTTTTTTGCAGATTGCACATGGCACTGGTGCTACAGAGGTTTCATATTTTTTGTAGGAGAGTATAAAAGTATCAAGTAAGTTCACTGTTAATGTCATGTAGCCAGACCTTCCTCCAGCACTGACACATTGCTGGAGGAAGGTCTGGATCGAGTGTGTTTTCACTCTGGCTTGTTTGCATTTCTTTAAACCAATCACAATCACAAAGTGTTGGCTGGCGCTACGCCTCTGATACAGGCGTGGCGCTTCTGCAAAATAATGTCGGAGGGAACTTGTTTTGCTGGAAACATTTACACGTGTGGAGGCGAGCCATGTAACCACATTCTTTGTATATCTTTACAATCATTCACAGAAAGAACAGAGCAGGGCTGCCTTATTGCACTATCCAAATGTTGTTCAAAACTTGCCATTTTCAGCGTGTAGGTTGATAGCTCGGAGGTTGTTGACTTTGAGAACGGGAACAGGAAGGACTTCCTGTCTGCACAGGAAGTAAGTTTTTATCCAGGCACTGTTCACCTGGTAAGCCAGACTAGTCCACTGTAGTAGTTTGAAACTATTCGAATTCTGTGTTGAGGGGATTTTAAAAAGTAAAATGTCTCAAATGAATATAGCACTGAAAAAATGCTGAGATTGTTTTAAAGACCTTTATTTATTTACTATTATTATTTAAACACATGGCATGAAGTAAGGGTGCTGGGGGGGGTTGCAGCACCTCCTAAAACCAGGTATTATACAAAGCATCAATTGATAAAATCAGTTTAAACTTAGTGTTAAATCTCTACTGTGACAGAGTGAGGGCTGACTCATATGAATGGATCCAGTGCGGGTTGAATGTGCATCGACATGCTCACTGCTCTGCATTTTTTATAAACACATCTGTCGCACGCATCCAGGCGCCGTCTCACCTTCGCAAGATAGACAACTACCAAGTAGAATAGGTATGCGCTATCGATTTAACTCCCACACACAGACAAGCACACAAACCCTCACCTCAAACAAACAAACAAGTGGCGCAAACCTGTATCGCACCGGTGCTCCTGCGGTAATTTCATTCATCGCACAGACTGATTTTTCCATAGCGCATGCGACATATGTCTCACTGTACAGACCTGCAAGCTAGAGTCAGCTTTTGCTTATCTTTATTAAGGAAGAGCTCCAGTCTGTCTGGCCTCCATGGCAGACTGTCTTAATGGAAGTTTTAACGTAGTTTAAGAATATGTAATTGAAACTCGCCTTGTGATTTTATGACCTGGTCATATGGTGTTGTCTTGACTTTGATGGTGTCTCCATGACGCTGTCACCAAGTGCTGCTCCTTGGCTACACTCAGGAAGAAAAATTAATCTCATGCTGTCAGTGCAAGCTGTATTTATGTGTGTGTGTGTGTGTGTGTGTGCGTGTGTGGTGTGTGGGCACCGTTTTTGTGTGTTTGCTCACTCGCTGTTTCTTAGAGGTGCTTGTAAAAGTGGTAAATTCCTTGCACAGCTGGTGCCGGCTGTTAGCATTCCTTGTGTGTGTGTGTGTGTGTGTGTGTGTGTGTGTGTCTGTGTGTGTGTCTGTGTGTCTGTGTGTCAGCAGCATCGGGCCAAGTGAAGCCAATTACCTTGGCATCAGATGTCGGAGCACAATCTCTGGATTGGACCATCAAAGAACAGCTGCCATGTCAGATGATGGGGAAATATTAGAATAGCACGTTAACTATCTTACGTTTGTAACTGTCTAGTGTTATCTAATCCGGTCTGGCTTTATAGGCTTTTAAAACTGCTAATAATCTCTTTAGCCTTTATAGTGACAGCCTTTATGCAGAGCTTAGCCTTATGGCTCATATGTCAAACTTAAGACCTATCAATGTCAGATATCTAGATAGCTCCCCAATTAGACGGCCAATTAGTCTGTTTTCCAGAACTGGGAACAGGCATAAGCGGATATTTTTTCTCGCATGGACCGAAACCAGTGTTGTGTGTGGATAAAAAAAATATCCCTGGAAATGTGACCCAGACTGGCACACCACAACTGATATTTTTTTTCTAAGGAAATTAAAAGGGAAGTTGATGTTTTATGTATGGGATGATTTCTTTTGATTAAAAGCAGAATAAGAAATAATTCAATTTTTCCACCATGGTGTCTGCCCATGAATTTGTGGATGAAAGAAAATCCAGATTGCCCCTTTTTGTTTCATTTTCTTTATTTTTATATTTCCAGCAGACACCAGAAGGCAACTTAATGTGCATTTGTTAGGTTGGCTCATTCACAATTACTGCACAGTGTAGTACAATACAGTCTGACAGCTCATTGACGGAACAGTAAGAAAGGATGAAGAATTCATGAGCTTAAAGACACACCTGTATTGCATCTCATGTGGAAGCACCAAGACTTTTTCAAATCTTCTTGTGTCTGTACTGTTTGACTCGCCATTGCTCTACTGATTGATCAGCCCACAGGTTGAAAACTCAGCATGTGAGAGTAAACTGAGTGGGAAGTTTCTCATCCCGGCTTTGTTCCTCTCAAGGTTATGGTCAAACAGTTCTCTTTGGTTTTCCAATTTTCTCCACTTCCTGCTGCCGTTTCTGCTTCATGTGTTATACTGACATGATTAAATGATGGTGTTAGAATCCCTTTGGGCCCAACATTTCAAGGCCATTCTGACCACTTATTCTGACCAGTGTTGCCCACTCCCCAAGAATACAGCAGTTTAACATGTGTCCTCTCTGTGTGATTCATATTGCTCTGTTTGTTTTGGGCAGGCTTTGGAGGAGGCCCAGATTGCAATCCAGCAGCTCTTTGGCAAAATCAAAGACATCAAGGACAAGGCAGAGAAGTCTGAACAAATGGTATGCATGCACGCACACACACACACACACACGCACACACACACACACAGGTGGCTTGTTGAAGCTTACCGGGGGGTATGACCCGAGCACAGGAGAGATACACCCCTGTATCCTTCTGTTACAATAGAGGACAGTGGGAAGAGTTATTTAAAGTCGAGGTAATTCACCTTCCATGTGTCTGTCTGTTACCAGTAAGTGTGTTTGTGTGTGTGTGTCAGAGGAAGGCCAGTAGGCGGGGTGTCTAGAGAAAGGATGAGGGGGGGGAGATTAGAAGGCAGACCCTCCCTCAGGAGGCATGTAGGCAAACCAGTGTGTGTGCCGTTCATCTTACTCTGCTTCTCTTTATCCTATCACTTACATTTGTTCATCTTATCTTGCTTCTTCCTTTCCCATCTCTGTGCTTTTCCGTTCTCCTTTCTTTCTCCTTTTCTCCGACCTGTCTGACTTGATCCTCTTGCTGCACAGGTCAAGGAGATCACGAGGGACATAAAGCAGTTGGACCACGCCAAGCGCCACCTAACTACATCCATCACCACCCTCAACCACCTGCATATGTTAGCAGGGGGTGTTGACTCTTTAGAGTGGGTACAATCACATTTAATAGACCAAAAGACTTAGCTTATTATTAAGCTTATTTGACCAAAATGAAGCATTTGGGATTGGTCAGAGCTGGGGCTGCACGATTAATCGTTAGAAGATCGTGATCTCGATTCAGGCATGTACACAATCTCAACGATTCGGCCGTGTTTGCTTTGGGGAGTTGCATATTTAGAATGAGTGCTCATAATAATAATGATGGAGCAGAAAGACCTACTGAATCAGGAATGCACGATTAATTGAAATAAGATTGTATCAAAGATCGATCATATTGCTTGTACTGTCTGCATGAAGACAATATGGACTGCAATAAAAAAAAAATTCTTTAAAAATTGGTTTCCCTAACAGAATTGTATGAGAAAATTGTGATCTCAATTTTGAGTGGAAAATTTTTTTTAATTCTCATTCTGACCAGAATTGTGCAGCCCTCGTCAGAGGCTAATTTTAGGATAAAGGATTAGTTGCTGCCAGTACAAGGCAGGTCTTGTACCAAACCTTATATAACCCACAAACCATGATGAGTGATGAGTTTTATTACAACACAATCTGTTTTCAGTAAAAAAAAACAAAAAAAAACGTGGGGGTTAAAGCTGCTAATGTATATTGATGAAACAACTGATTTGACTGCAAAACAAAAAGAAATTCCCATTTCACCCTTTTCAGGTGATGGAAAGAAAAAAATACACTGTGCAGTCTCCACAAGGGGCCTAATAATTTTATCCATATCCTTCTGTATTCTGAATACTATTTTCCAAAGAAGGACAGTGGGAGGTTTATAGTGTGTTAGGAATAAAGTCACACTTGTGAGAGATGTACAGCTAGATTGATGCTCGAATTATATGTTTACAGAGGTATGTGGTGTAATCACTTTTCAGTTTTAGCATATAGAATATAAAGATATATATTTTATAAATAACTCCCATATATTACGTGTTGTGTTTCAGAGCCATGACCAGAAAGAGGCAGTATGGTGAAGTGGCCAACCTGCTGCAGGGAGTGGTCAATGTGCTTGAACATTTCCACAAGTACATGGGCATACCGCAGATCAGACAGCTTTCTGAGAGGTGACTAATATGCACACACTAACACTCTTGAATGCTGGGGGGGGGGGGGTTTAGTGCCTTGCTCAAGCTCACTTGGGCTGTTAGCTGTAAGAAAAGCTCATTTCCAGTAGCCAGTTCCGAGCCTGATTTCTGCTTACTGCTGAAATATTCCACAGCTCGTCAGCCGAAGCTGTTGAAAAGTGGTTTCAGTATTTGGCTGGAGATATTTTGTGCATTACATCCTGTTTATGCAGATAATCGCACACATACACGCACAACCCCACACATACAGGGAACGCACAGGAAGGAAACACTGAATAGGGTCCTATTATGCCAGAATTTCTTCCATTGTGAGAGATTAGGGGCATACTTTTCTGAGGGTGTGTTTGTGTCTCCATGTGCATCTGGTTGGACAGTATGCAAGAGATTGTTGTTCATGCAACATGTCTAACAGTGTAACTTTTAATTTAATTTAGTACATTTAGGAATGTTTGTTCTGGAGAGAGTCATGCCAATATCTGGATGTGCTATTGTTTAAACACACAAGCACCCACACAGAGATTTACACACACAAACGCACACAGAACAAAGTGCATTGTTAGGCTGCTGTTTTCCACACCCCTGTCTGATTAGATTTTACTATTATTTTCCAAGAACATTAGAGTCAATTTGGAACACATTGGCCAAGTTGATGTTCAAGTTCAAAGCAGTGCTGATCCCCCCCAAAAACAAAAAAAAAAAAGGAGGATGACCTTCTGTTCTGTTTTGACTGAGGTGTGGCAGGCCGCGTTCATACCAAACAACAGCTGCGTGGAAGAAGTGACTGCTGGAGAAACAGATGATAGGCGAGACACAGGGACAGGGGAGATGTGAAGACAAGGCAGACAACTGGAGGCAAACTGTTAATAGAAAGTATATAGAAAGGAAATAATAGGAAGATCTCTCTGTTAGAAACGTGGGCAGACTAACACATCAGCCACAAAAATACAACAGATAACAGAAGAGGCACTAATGGATATAGAGGCAGGATGAAGGATCAGATGGGGAGTTCCCAGAATTACAGCCAGGGGAAGTTTAGAGCAGCGAGGAACATTTTTATCACTTGTCATTGTTACCTATACAATCAAACCATTTTTGTGCAGTTAATAATGTCAGGACAATAAAAGCCTACTTTTCTATTGAATTCTGAATTCAGACACAAAAGAGTAGACCTATTTTAAATCGCTAAGATGTAAACAATCTCATAAAAAGAAATTGAGGGAGAAGGTAAAATAATTTAGTTAAACTGTTTCTGTCAATTATGAAGTGAAATCATTCAAAGTTAAAAAATTAAAAACAAATTAGTTTATATGTATGTGATAGTATGATTATTAAAACATCAAATTAATATGTTTGTGAAGACGATACTTAAAGGATGTTTACTGAGACAATGCAGTGTATAACAGTATAATTAAGCAGGCCCAAACAAAAGTATTAAAGAGATATTTTGCAGATTAAAATCCAGCTCTGTGTCATTTTAGTGTGGACAGTGTGCAGATGAATGGCGTGTGGCTTCCCTACGTGGCTGCAGCGCACTGAGGGAAGCCGAGGTTCGCCGAAATTGGAAAAAGGCTTTTTTTCTGAATATCCAGACTGAATCTGCGGTTTGACCCGTATCGAATTCAGAAAATTGTCATATTATGAGTAATCGTGGAATATTAGTGTGCATGTAAACATACTCAATGTCTCAACTGCTCCGTGACTGTCAGAGTTTAGCTGGCAGGCGTCCACAGACTGGACACAGACCTGCTGCTGACAGCTTGCTCTCTGTGACATCATCTTATCAGTGTTAGACGCACAGAGAGAGGAGCTGCGGAGCAGCGTGTGTTATTAGAGTCTCCGACTGCTTAGCTGACCAGACAGAGGTGGATAGTTGGATATTTAGCCGGCAGCTTGAAATGAAGGCTAACACTTCAGTTGCCATCCATCTGTGATACTATCTCTGCACTCTCCCCTGTTTATTCTGGACGACTGTCACTGGCTTTGGGTGCTGTCCTTGGTTAACCCGGCCTGGATTCCTTCAGGCGAACACAGACTCTCTGCGGACCGGACAGACTCTGATTGTCTAGGAAGACCTCATTATATAAGCAATTCTCTACCATTTTTGGGAGTTTTTTTTTTAAATATTTTACACTGTCAATTTTATAGTGGGTGGTGTGACATTTCAAAAACATCACTGATAAATAGTGTCTATAATTAAACTAGGTATAGTTTAACTGGCTGTTAGCCATGAACAGTCTTTGCCACAGTGTTTAGGGAGCCAAAATATTCAAGCCTAAAGGGAGCCCAAAGTCTGTTTATATTCGAGGCTTCCACATGAAATTGCCACTTTTCCAATATGATTGCATTTGAATGATTGAGAAAACAATGAATAATTTAGCTTCATTGGTTTTCGTCCTCTCTAGAGTAAAGGCAGCGCAGAGTGAGTTGGGGACTCAGATCCTGGCAGATTTTGAAGAGTCCTTCCCCTCTCAAGGCTCCAAGGTAAATATGTTGGACTTCACTCTGGATTTTCAGATTTGTAGTTTTCATTTGTTTCTGGATGTTTATCTCTATTTAAACAATGTTACTGTCTTGTCCTCTCCTGTACGATACGTTGTCAAACTTTTATTTTCACCCATCCAGAGACCAGGTGGTCCCAGTAACGTGCTGAGAGATGCCTGTCTGGTGGCCAATGTGCTGGATCCACGCATCAAACAGGAGATCATCAAAAAGTTCATCAGGCAGCACCTCTCTGAGTACCTGGTGTTATTTCAGGAAAACCAAGATGTGAGTAAGAATTTGAATTCTGAATCACTACAAGATCATATCTACTTACAGTAAATACCTAATTGAAAAAGGTGGTGTTTAGGTCTTAATGAAACAGTATCGCACCCTGCTGCTCAGGTTGCGTGGCTCGACAAGATCGATCGCCGCTACGCCTGGATCAAACGGCAGCTGGTGGACTACGAGGAGAAGTATGGACGCATGTTTCCTGAGGAGTGGTGCATGACCGAGCGTATTGCCGTGGAGTTCTGCCACATCACCAGGTAAACACACACACCAGAAAATATAGTATGAAAACACATCGAGGAACAACGGTTGCAAATAGGGCTGTCGCGATAACCGCAATATTAACAAGCCAACGGCAGGGGATGGCAAGCAACCGCCACAACCGCTGTTTTTCTTTTTTTTCACAAGGCTAGGTCCTTCTTGTTTTACACTTCAGTGTGTGTGTATTGAATGTTAAATAAGATCATAACGAAAACAAGAGTTAAGAGTGTAATTTTTCCGCCAGGGTTGGAAATGAGCTATTAGAATTTGATCAACCTACCAGCCACGGTGGCGTGTTAACAAAAGGGGATCGACACAACGATGAAATCGCTCCATCTAAAGGCTGCGGGGATAAGGAGTTTGGCTCTGTTTTTTTTTCCGTCCCGGTGATCGGCACGTCTGGGTGATGCTGATGAATGTGCGTTAGCATGTTGGATGGGATTCCATTTACATTCTACAACGGTGGAGCGACGTCGACACACAGTCCTTATCTTATACACAACTCTCTCTTTGTTGCTGTTGCAGCTGACCGGGAACCAACAAGCGTGACTTCTGACTTTTTCATTTCATAGCGTGACTGACTCGCACGCCATTCCGCTTGTTGTGATAACCCCCAGCGTATGTTGCTAATGGCGGACAGCTAAAAGTTTCTAGGCGAAACCCGTGCTTGTGAAATTTGGTTCTGCGTTACGTGCATCGATCTGCATACCATAGATATGCGAAAACACCGCATATGGCGCTGCTGAGCCATCCTGAATCACCGCAGGAGAAATTCCTTCATTGTGACAGTCGCAAATGATCTTAGACTCTGATTTTTATGGTTAGTGGCTTTAGCCTATTTAGTGAATATTTTAATGCTGCGTCTCTGTCCCCAAGAAAAGAGAAGAAATTAAATGTCATTAAAATAAAAAGGCAGAAATTGGTTGTGGGACTTTTCTGCGCTATGAAGTGAACCACGCTGGCATGGCGTGCCTGACGTGAGTCTGTGATTTGGCTTTCAGGGCAGTTGACGTAGGTGGCCTACATGAGCAGTGACCTAGTGCCCACACTCCTCAGTCTTTTCCCCTCAGCTACAGGAGGGAAGAAAGAGTGGGCACTGTTTGTGCGTTACCCCCGGCTGCAACTAACAATAAAAAAACATCTGGCAAAAATCATAGTAGCGTTGTTAGATGACAAGACATGTTTTCGCTAAAAGGACAGGAGATGTAACAATTCTGTACTAACAAGGATCATTGGAAATATTTTTTGGGTATGTAAAACCATAGAAATTAGAGGTAATATACTCAAACTGATGCTGCATCCATTTTCCGTGTGTGTTTTTTAAGGGTGGAGCTCGCCAAAGTGATGCGAACGCGGGCTAAGGAGATCGAGGTGAAGCTGCTTCTGTTCGCTATTCAGAGGACCACAAACTTCGAGGGTCTTCTGGCCAAACGCTTCATAGGATGCACCTTGACCGACACACCCGGAGTGAGAAAAGCACACACAGACAAACAATACATGCACGTGTGTTGAATATAAACTCCAGCTGCTTTAAATTATTCAAGCTGGAAATGTCCAAACGCGTAGAAAAATTGGATCCGAGATTGTAATTGCACTCCTGCCCTTCACGAACACCTTTCTTGCATTATGAAATGTCATCCAATCACAGCATTTTTCAAGTTCATGTAAAATCTTCCATGTGTGTGTACACTATTCTCCAATAAGACCATATGTATCTGAAACACTTTCAGTAGTGTTTTAGCAAAAAGGGCAGCATGCAGATTGGTCCCATTAAGGCAAAAACATTTCTTTGATGTTGCTGGCTTTTGTTTGTCCCATATTCACACTTACGCGAAACTGCTGATTCACAGCTTGTTGTGTTCTCTACACCCACACACACACACACACACACACACACACACACACACACACACACACAAAGAATACTCTCTGTGCCACAGCCTGGAGAAACCTTTTAATCCAGGTCATTGTTGGCGTGTGGAGGTGGAAGCGATACACAGAGAATGGACAGATTATGATGATTATTATGTCAGGGCCACAACTAGGCCAAGCTTGTTCAGAACTGATAATATTTAGGCTAGTCGGAGGTCCTTTTGTCTTCAGTTCCGTTTACACCCATGCCTGTTGGGTTCTGTAATCCAATCAGGGATTTGGTTGAGTGGAATTTTATAATTGGAGGTGCAGTTTCACCAAAGCCTGTCGTGAAAAAAAAATGGTCGACATAAACAAGAGATGAAACCTGGATTGTATTTAAAAGTTTTACAGAAACAGTGCTGTTTCTTAGTGGCAGTCAAACCCCCAACGGTGCTCTAGTAATTGAGCAAAAGCAAAAGTACTAAAGTTTTATCTGTGCTTTTATAGCAGAAGAGGCCAGAGAGCCCTCTGGAGCCCACTAACCCCTTCCTGGAGGATGAGGCAGGTGAGGATGTGGGCACAGATAAGGACGAGGATCTGGCTAAGGTGAGTTGACCTGTAATGACCCCATCTGACCTGTTCTGCGACATAAAGGGAGTCAGATGATGCTTCCTCTGATGTGGAGCTTTCCTTAGGCTGAATAGATTTTCTTTTTTTTCTAATGTGCTCCTCTTAAAGCAGTGGTCTCAAACTGCCGGGGGCGCCCCCCCCCCATCCCCCTCCCTCTGGCCTGCGACATGATACCAAAAATACAATCCGGTCTGCAAAATATTTATTTTCTAGTCGTTTCTTACCAATTTAAACTACCTCATCAATCAGTTGTTGATCAGAAGAGAGCGGACACAGACGGTGGAGTCGGCTT
>JAOVVB010020888.1:0-16140 GCA_028570985.1 Heterobranchus longifilis | reverse complement strand
TTAGCTAGCCTCTTTCCCTGTATACACTCCTGGACTTCCTCGTTCCACCACCAAGTCTCCTTGTCCACTTTTGCCTTGCCTGCCTTATCTGATGATACACCAAACATATAATAATACACTATTACATACATATATTAGATTTCAGTTGACTGGACAACTACAGCCAATGTGATCAGCGAGACAGGTAGGAGGTACCCTACCATATTATATGTAATATTGTTTTACATATTTTATTGAGATGTAATATTGCAATAATTATAATATTAATAGAAGTAAGTTATGATAATAATATATAGTTATATTAGTTATATAATAATGTTATTATTATTAACACTATTGTGTTATTGTTACTGTCAGTGAATATCCACATAATGTATAAGTTGCAGAGAAGAGTTGTATAACAAGGTGATTTGTGAGTTTCCTAATCCTTATCAAGGTAATGTAAAACACCTACAAAATATAAATTGGATAGATTTTTCTCAGTTTTCTTCAGTTTGGATAGGTTTATGCAGTTTGACACGTCTACCGGTGGTTGCTAGAAGGGTCCCAAGGTCAAGCCAAAATAGCAATTCATGGTACAAGTAAATCTGAGATCGCTACAGGGGCACTCATTCACTCATAAAATTCTTACAACAGCTTTTTGTGTTTTACTCCAGGAAACTCACTACACCCTACAGCCTACAGCCCTTGATACAGAGAAACAGCCCTAAATGAGTAGAGACATAGAATAGAGAGGCACCCACACCACCAAAACATTCACCTAAAAAGACATCTTTAAGTAATAATAGAAAAAGGCACGAACATACAAAGAATAATATACAAAGAACGTTGAGTAAAGAAAGATGAGTAAAACAAATTGGGATGGCCTTTTCTATCTAAGGATGGTAAATGACAATGATGTTATATGATATAAACCTTGCCACATACCCCCTCCCAAACATCCAGACATTCACATACTTCACAACTGCCTACCACTTAGTCCTTCTTTCTAAACATTCCACATCCATGGAAAGTGCATAAGTCATCTTCAGTGAGGTGTTTTTTATGGCATTAGTAAATTGTATTATATAGGGAAGGGCAATTTACTTAAGTATGGAATGCTTTCTGCAGATGCTGAACCATAAATATGAGCCACTCTTCCTGCTCCCATACACAAACAAATGGATAGGTATACTGTTTGAACTAGAAAATTGGAAGATTTCTTAGATCTTATTGTAGGAACAACAGATCTGGTCCAAAACACTCAAACATTCTTCCAAAGGCAACCACAAAACCACAATCCCAATACCGATAAAGTATTTGAGTTAAAGCGTTTCAGAAATGGTGAATTAACTGAAGGTTCCTCAAAAGGAACCCACGCTACAAGAATAACTGCAAAGACATTCTGAAAAGAGGAGAAATACTTAATCGGCATGGCACAAACTGATATATGGTCCAGCAATAACAAGATAAGACAAAGTAAGAAAATAAAAAGAAGCATAAGACAGGTCTTTAGAGGAAAGGTTAGTTGTGACTTTGTAATAAAAAAAATTAACTAATACGTATTAGCGCTCATCTAGTAACTTGCTTTTATACCCATTTTTTTAAATAAGGAAGAGTGTGAAAAGTATATTTCATTCCATTTAGTGCAATTACTCTTTCATATTTTTTTTAATGCAGAGGATGTAGCAGCTTTGCTCTATTTTTCCTTTGGACACAAATAGTCCTGCTTCTATGCCATGCTGGACACAGTGTCCCCGACTTACAAACATTTAAGTTACGAATTTACGCAGATACGAACAGGGCGGTTTGCATCTAACATTCATAAATGCAAACGTAAACTCACTGTGTATTGTACAAAAATGGACACTGCAGTGCATCAGATATAAAAATATTTACAATTATGTACAATATTTTCAGTGTGTAAGTGAATGTATATGTCTAAAGTCCATATGTGTATTGTATGTCTGTATAGGGGTGTGTGAGAAATGAGGCGGCCTAACCGGTTTCAATGAATCACTCCGGAAGCTTAATGATAGAAAATGGCTGTCCTATAAAGCTGTCCTGATGGTGAATAATCCTAATTTCGGAAAATCGGAGTTCACAGTCCAAGGAAGTGTAAAACAGTCACAAACTTAGTCTGCAGTCTAAGTAAAGTCCACATCCGTGCTTGTGTGTGTGTGTGTGCGTGCGTGTGTGTCGTCCTACACAAACCCCCCTCCTCCTCTCTTGTCGGGGTGATTCTTTTCAAAGGTAAAGTGCATGGTTAATTAGTTTTATTTTTAATTTATATTTTCTATTAATCATTTTTATATGAATATTTTTAAGGTGTGGAATGAATCATTGGAGTTTCCAGTATTTCTGAGACAAAATGTAGTCTGGAAATTATGTTGCTTCACATGGATTGTTATGCTTTGTATTGTATATTTGTGTCAAAGTCGCATAGGACCCACTTTATCTGACTTATGACCAAATCTGACATACGAACAAGCTCCTGGAACGGAAGTCATCTGTAAGTAGGGGACAACCTGTATTTACTCTTAAACTAAACATAGAAGAGAAGATTAAAAAAAGAAGATTTTTTTTCGTAATAAGGCATATATATTTTTTATATTATGTCCTACCCTATGTACTAAAGTGATGATTTCCAAAATTTGTATTCATATATGAAATATATATATATATATATAGGATGGCCTGGGTTGGTGTGGAATTTCCCAGCCTGAAATTGTGTCAGTACTAGTACTCTTGCATCATAACTGGAGTAATTTGCTGACAAATAGGTTCAAGTTTATGTGACTGCAGTGTCTTTAATGCTTAGCCTTAACATTGATGTAGCTGCAATGTTATGGATGAGTGTTACCATATGAAGATAAAGCACAAATAGAATGTGCTTAAATTGGCACAACAGGTAGCACAGCTGGCTCAAGGGTCCCCTGTTCGATGATCTGTTCACAATACTGTCTGAATGGAGTTTCAGTGCAAGTTCTGTCTGTGCTCACATGGGTTTCTTCCAGGTTCTTCAGCTTACTCCTGCACTCAAAATATATGTATAAAGAAGTGGTACATACAGCTGGAGAGATGCTTCTAAACATTATTAATTCCTCGCTATAGTTAGTTCACGTACCTAAACCTCTCAAGTTTACAGTCATTAAGCCTCTTCTTTAAAACCCTAAATTAGACCCTAACGAAATAACAGATTACAGACTTATTTCAAACCTTATATTTATATCTAAAATATTAAAAAGATGGTGTCAGCTCAAGTATGCACACAGGAAAACAATATATTTATAACTTCAGTCAGTTTTCAGGTCCATCTTAGTACAGAAACTGCACTACGTAAAATCACAAATGACAAGCTCCCACAATTCAGCTTGCATTTAGAAGAATGTAGTATTATTACTAGCTCGACAATGAAAGACCTGCGCGTAATATTAGACAGCAACTTTTCCTTCAAAAATCATATTTCCAATATTACAAAAACAGCCTTCTTCCATGTTAAAAATATTGCCAAGCTTAGTAACATTTTATTTGTATCTGATGCAGAAAAGCTAGTTCATGCATACATCATCTTCAGACTGGACTATTGTAATGCATTACTCGGTGGTTGTCCTGCATCTTCAGTAAACAAGCTACAGTTAGTCAAACTGTAGCCGCCAGAGTACTCACCAGATCAAGAAAATATGATCATCCCTGCACTGGCTTCATGTTAAGTTTAGAATTGATTACAAACCAGCATTACTTACATACAAAGCTCTAAATGGTTTAGTTCCCACATAACTAGCCAGTCTTCTAACACGTTAAGATTTACCACACTCCTTAAGATCAAAAACTTTGGATTTCTGGTAGTTTCCAGAATATCAAAGTCAACAAAATGTTGAGGTAGAGTGTTTTCTTATTTAGCTCCTAAGCTTTGGAATAGCCTTCCTGACAGTGTTCGGGGCTTAGACACAACAGGGCTTTCTCCCAGTTTCTCCCATCTCTTTTATCTCTATATCTGGCATACACATAATTCATCCCATAACCTATACTCCAGTACATCTAAATGCACATTATCATCTAGTGCTGCTAATATCATGAACAGCAGCTATGCTAATTCTTTACCCCCTTTTTTTTCTCCCTACCTATCTCGAGGCATCTTTAGATTGTGAAAGCTCCAAGTGCTTACTCTCATGGTTTTTTCCTTTTGCCATCTCAGGGAGTTTTTCCTTGTCGCTGTCGCCCTCGGTTTGCTCATCAGGGACAATCTGAGAATTATGATTCATACACATTTTCTCAAATCTCAGACACATTTCTATAATTTTCTTTTGATTTTGTTAAGCTGAGACAATGACAATTTTTAAAAATGCTATATAAATAACATTGAATTGAAATGAAAATTGACCAAACTGATAGTTATGATTTATATATATTTTCTCACACTTTTCAAACTCATTTCCATATTTTTTATTCTGTGAAGCTGGGGTGGGGTGGGGGTGCTGTCTACACAGGATGTTTAACTCTTGTAACAAAAAAGTTGCTTCTCCGTTTTTTAGAAGCTTTAAAATGAACTCATAATAACTCAAACATCAAATAACTAATAATTAGCACCTATGCTGTTTGGACACGCAAGTGTCAAGTTTATGTCATAATTTTTTATCAGCATAAGGTAATTGTCTAGCTAGTTCAAAGATTTTATTGCTCATTCTTAACATATTTTTAATATAATTCTCTGTAGCTTTTGATCTGTTTTCAGCTGGACAGCTAGAATCAATATGTCAGGTTTAAATAGAATTGTACATGGCTGTCTCTAGACAGTATTATATATTTTGAATATATTTTTAAGTGTGTGTGTGTGAGAGACATTTACCTTATTCTGCTAAAAATAATAATATAAACCAATGCATGCAATGATAAACACAAGAACAGAGAACCAATCAGATACTGTTTGTTTGTCGTCAGAATGTAAACCTTAACTCCATCCAGTTTCCGATGGGCTACTACTGTGACTTGTATGAATCGAGATCATGTTGTTGTTTTTTTGTAAATTGTATAGCCCTAGTTTCCTGGATCATGCTCAACAGAGAAAACAGTATCTTGTACCTTCTCCCTCTAAAACGCAAAAAACAAGCCATGAAGCAATCATGCTCCAGGTATTGTGTTTAAGAGAGTGCAGTCAGAACAACCACTAACCATAATCCATCTCCACAGTACAATTCTAGACTCCACACCAGGGCTATAATTAGTCATGCTAGTCATGAATGCAAGGCACTAGGCTGCTGTACCTTTTATTACATGCCATTTTGAAGAATTATTGTTTACATTGACCACATCATTTTTATTTCACTTTGTCAGGTATTTATAATGTATGTTAATTACATAATGCCTACTCATAAATCATGTTTACATCAAGGAAAAGGTAATCAAGTTAATTTCTTGAATTAAAAGAAATTAAAAGGTAACCAAGTTAATTTCTTATTTAAAACCTTTTCAAATAAAGCAGGATAAAAGAATAGCAAAGGGACATTATAAATATGTCAGAGATCTTAAATGCCCTTGTTCTTAAGTACAGTGATAATTGTCATTTCCATTACTCTTTTTTATGTTTTTTATGTATTCACATTTCAATCATATCTATGACCAGCCTATTCAGCTGGTAGCCCATGAGCCATCTCTGGCCAAAAGCTTTTCACCAATAAAATCTTCAAACCGGAGGACCATTTCTTTGTGTGCCCCCTACTCTGTTATGGTAGGTCGTGCTATGCAAAGTTGAAAAAGTAGAAGAGGAAGGTTGCAGTAATGTCCTTGTGAAACTCAGAGCACCAAATCAACTATAAAGAAAAGAAACGTTGATGCAGAAAATTATCAATTCAGCAGCAACTGGACTGATAAATACTTTGTGTGTTTACTGAAATTGCTGAGAGAAAGCAAATGTGTTTTCCAATAACCGTAGCAGTAGCTAACAGTATGTTATAAGCAAGATGCTAGTGAGATGTATGAGGGGCGTTCAAGTCAAACTAGGACTTGTGATGAAGTTCTCTTGAATTTCTACATGAACTTACATGACTACATGGACTTGGTTGTATCCTGTGCAGTCCTCGCTCCAAACCATTTCTACATGTTTTGGCCAATAAACAAGTTCCTGGAAGGCAAGTGTTTCAGATGTGACTCAAGTAGTCCAATCATGGCTCCAAAGTACTAAGAAACCTTTCTATTTGGATGGTATCCCATTACTAGTGAAACACTGGGATAAGTGCATAAGTGTTGCAGAAGATTGTATCGTGAAATAAAGGTAGTTTTTACTCTCATAACTGTGTTCTGTTATTCTGCACAATCAAAAGTCCCAGTTTCTGGGTGCCAGGGTGCTTTCCTCACTGCTGCAGCTGCTGGCCCAAAGCTCTCATATGGGTGCAGGTTTGGCTGGTTCATGTTCAGTGGGTTCAGAGTCTTCAGGCACTGCATGTGTTCTGGTGGCCTTCTTTGTTTCCTGGAACGAGAGAGCATGAGACAGCACACTCCAGAGCATCTCTCCCAGCGACACGGGAGCTTTCATGCCCACAGCCTTCCTTTTCTTTCTTGGAAGGGGGCACAAGACAAAATCAAACACGACTCTTTGAGTAATTTCGCAGGCCAAAAGCTGCCTGGGTTGGAGCCACAGGCTGTGGTGCTCGAGGATGTCTGTGGATAGTAGGTCCAGCTGTGAAACGGTGGTCCGGCTGTGAAACGGCCTCTGTCGTTAGAGAGGCTGCAAATGCACTAGAATTGCTTTCTTCAGTTGGTCATGATCTTCTCTGTTGTTGTTTGGAAGGGGAAAGTAGGTTCGCTGCATCTCACCAGAGAGTAAGGGAATAAGAATCGGTCTCCACTAGTGTTTTGCCCATATTTCCTGTTCTGCTGTTCTTTTAAAAAGGATTTTAGGTCATTATACGAAGTGATCTTCCTCAGAATACGTTGGGCCTTCCTGCAAGGGTCAGGTAAGGGAAAATCCACCCCATCACAATGCTGGTGCCATGCGAGTTCAGCCATCTGGAATCTGTGGGTCAGCTCATATAGTAACGTCTGTAGTGGATCCTCTTCTGCAGGAGATGCCTGAGAAACTGCTCCAGTGTGGGTTGTGCCCCTGGGTTTTAGTCAGCTGCCAGTATTCTCCCGCAATGTAATCCTTTTAGCAGGACAGGCCAGAACACACACACATGGACCACAGGTTAGGAACAAAGTGCTGTTTTACTTAAGGAGAAAAAGGCATGGAGGATCACATGGTGAAAAGGAAGAAAGGTGAGAATTCAGTGAACAGGTGCAGAAGATGCAGTTCCAGGGCCTGTTAGGGTAGCAGCAGTTGATCAGGCCAGGATGATTGAGATCAAAGGCACGGAAGACAGGGAGGTGGTCGAGCTTTGTTAAGGGTCCCTTCTCTGCAGTTTTCCCCATGTCGAGGAGTCTCCGGAGCGTTCTGAGTTTAAAGGAGTAGACACCCAGAGAGAGTACCGTGAGTCCCACACCCAGAACATGCTACTAACCAGACTGACGTTTGGCAGTCCTTTTATTGTGCAATGATGCCCTCGTGACAGAGGATAATAATCCATTGCCAACCACGGTCAATCCAAGTCTTGAATGTCCTAACAGTAAAATGCCAGGAACCCATTCTCTGCATGCTAAATAGGAAGTAAGGTTTTGCATCCAGTGCATATATCTCTTCCTTTCTCTCTCACTTTCATACACACGCACACACACATAATTCAGTAGATGCTGGTCACTTGTGAGGTATTTCGAGCATCAAAGGCATGAGCACCTAGTAGTGGAAAGGTCTGCCCTTTAGAAAATGTGGGAAATTTTAGGCTCTCTAGAATACCATTTCCTGCATTTCAGGCAGTAATTTACACAAATTATACACTGCCACAAAACAATAGAAGCTATCATGCCAGAGTGACAAGTATTAATTATAGCATATATGACATACAGTAGTTAAAGCTTTGCAGAATTTGCTACATGCAATGTTTAAACTACAACATGGAGGTAGTGAGTCAATCCAAAAACAGTATGAATAAATTTGTGTGAAAACATATTGAGAGAATGAACCAGAAATATATGAGCAGTTTATACTGCTTTTGAAACATATTACCAAGCTCTTAGTTATTGTATAACCCAGAGCACCCAAAGGAAACCCATCAATCACAGGGAGAACATGCAAACTCCAGGCATACAGACCTGAGGTGGGAATCGAACCTGGACCGCGGAGGTGCAAGGAAACTGTGCTAACCACTAAGGAGTTACGCCACCTATATGTGTGTATAATTTCAGGATAATTTGTAATATTATTTAAGAAGTGTCTTGCACTAGTTTGCTTTCTTGCGTCTGTTAAGTTAATGTTTCCAAACTGTTTCTGTTTCCGTCGCTCGTCTGTGGGGGTTGTCCATGTTTGCTTTCCCTGTTGAGATAATTCCTGTTTTTGTTAGTGTATGTTTACATTAAAAGTCTTACATATTTGTCTCATACAAATGACCAATGACTAACCTCACTCACAAAGTGTCTTATACAAAATAATTAAACAAAAATTGCATCTCCTCTGCTAGACAACTATCGTGCTGATATTATCCATTGCATCTGAAAAGTAAAAGTTTTTACTGTTAAGTAAGGGGAAATGATGTGCTCTTAAGCTCTAATTAATACTGTTCTATTTTCATACTAGCCTAGCAACAACATAATCCATTAATGAGCCACTAATGAACCCAGCACTCCCGTGCAGACCCCAAAATAAAACAAGACAAAATTAACTGAAGCATAGCAGCATGTCCTTTTAGCATAATAAATCATAAAGCCACTGAAAGCCACATTAAAAGCAAGTATTAAAAGGTTTGACACCTTAGCTGCATGCAAAGAACCACAGCAGGCATTTGATAAAGGTGAGCTCAAAGTGTGCTCACCTTTATCTTAGAAGACAAAAACATATGTCTCATTTCATCATCAAGTTAGTTATATGTTTCTGATGTGTTTGTCCTAAAAATTACTAGGAGATACAGTCAAGCTCTTTTAGGTTGGAGGGTCTCCTTGCCATCACCCTGATCTTTAGCTCACTCCACAGATTTTCAATTGGATTTAAGTCTGGACTCTGGCTGGGCCACTGAAAAACGTTAGTATTTTTGTCTGATAACCATTTTTTCACCACTTTTGCTGTGTGTTTTGGGTCGTTGTTGTGCTGAAATGTCCACTGGAACAAAAGGCCAAGTCTGCCTTGAGATGTTGCCACCAGCAGAGCCCAGATTCATCAGGATGGCCTTGGAGGTGATCCTTGGATTATTTTTTTTACCGCTCTCACTATCCTCCTGGCCAGCACAGGTGCCATTTTTGGCTTCTGACCACGTCCTCTGAGATTTTTCACAGTAACTGGAACTTCAAAACCTGAAGAAACCTTTCCTGACTTGTGAACAGCCACAATGCGCAGCTGCAGGACTTCAGTGAGCTCCTTTGTCTTAGTCATGACTGTCCACAAACCAACAGCGAAAGATTCTGTTTTTTACCTGTTGAGTTGATTAAAATAGATGTTCCCAATGAATCAGGGTAATTAGGATGCTTTAGAACAGCTTGGACTATTTGGAATGGTACAGAACTTTGGATTTTCCCATACACTGTGACAGTTTTCAAAGGGTATGAATAATTTTGGACATGCCACTTTTTGTTCAAATGTAAATAAAAGCTGAGAAATATTTTTTCCACAATGCTGCCTCTTGTACATTGTCTTAATTGTCTTTTGGGAGTCAGAATTTGCCCGGGGTATGAAGAACTTCAGGCTTGACTGTATAGGTGAGACAGGACAATTAGCAACAGGATTCATCCTTAACACATAAAGGACCTTGCTAAACTTTACTCAGAGTTACTGATGGCATCTTTTTCTCCTTTGTTTTCCTTTGGAGAAGAAAATGAGGAATACTAGAGCTACTATGGAGCATTATGTGAATCTATATATAAGGTAAGGGTCTGTCCACATGCCATCAGGCGATGAATACTTCCCTCCCTGGAGATGTATCCTCCTTATGCAAGTGTGACACCCGATTATATCTGAGAAGTTGAGAGTGAAGTGGCAGCTCAGTGATGCTGGGGCTTTAACTGGGGACCTTCTGCCCAGCAGTCTCTTTCCCAACAGGCAACTGACTACCCAGCTCATTTTTATTTACTCCCTACTGCAGTGTAGTGCAGGCTCAGAAAAAGTACTAATTCACAAAAAGTAAAAAAAAAAAAAAAAAAATTTAATTGAATTGTTAATAATGTTTTCATAATAGACCTGTGTGAAGGTTGAGGTGGAAGTTTGGAAAATTTTTCATACATAAACAATTTTTCAATGATAGCTAGCCAACAGATTTATTATTATTTTTTTAAAGGTATTTTTCTCTAAATTTGTTTTTAGTTTACAATGGAGAATTTATAGACCTAATACATAAAAAAATCACTCATAAATAATCATAGTAAAGATCTATTCAGTGGTACATTATTCAAAACTAAATAATGTGTAATGGAATCCTTACTGACTGTAAATATAATTTGGGTAGGACAGCAAGGGCTCAGCCTACAATCAATCATGTTCAATCTGTTTATTCAGCCTACACATATAATACAAAATGAATCATTAAAAAATTAATTGTGCAGATAATAAAGTCAGATATCGCTGAGAAAAAAACAAACAAACAATTAAGTCTGGGTGGGAATTCAGTGAGTGCTTGCAGAGAGATGATTATTTGCTCTTTGTGACCTCAGCATGAGAGGCGTGAATGAGGGTGGGAACAGAATAGATAGAGTCCATATAGAGTGCTCTAATTTCTTTACTTGAGATTAAACAGAGGTGTATAAGTTGAGAATTATTTTAGGGCTTCAGAATAGCTCTTCATTAGAGCCTTTAAATTTGTCATTTTAGCCACCAGACTATTCCAGTTATATTTAAGTAATAAACTAGAATGACAGTAGACTAAAATGATAAGGAGTCTAGACTTGATAAGACATTTTTAATATTCAACAATACAATAAAGCGACTGTTTCATGATAATATTCCTTTTAATAGCTTTTAGCTATGGAATGTGACTATTATATCCAGGGTAATAATATCTTATATAAGAAATGTAGCTGGGATACATGTATATGACAGGAAGTAGCCTTGTTACTTAACAAACTTGCACATAAAATCTTCTTTCCAACAATAAACTGAACTTGTGCTTTTGAATTATTTTGTCCAATACACACATGTATACACACGTGCATTTTAACCATTTGAAATATTCATCACCTTGTAAACAAGCATGCTTCTCGCTATTTTCCACCACTGCCTTCAGCTCCAGTGCCTACCACAACATGAAAACAGAAACACTGAGCTTCTTATACCCAGCTAAACTATTATTTAGTTCACCAGACTCAGATTCAACACAATCCCAGCACAATGACAAACTATGTCTTATGAAATGGAATAAATGGAAATTATTGAATGTGATTAAAATAAATGGACGACAATATTTTTAATACCATAAAACTTCCTAGTCAGGCTGTTGGAATGACACCTACACAAAAAATCTCATCACTCTATTTTCCACAAAGAAACTGGAATGGATCAAATAACAGTTTGTTAAAAGATTAATCTGTGTTAGTAGAATAATAGGTTGAACATAAATAAATAAAATATTTTAAAATTCAAGAGGCCATTAAAACAAATCAAAAGCTCAGGAGTACTGGCTAAACTAATGCACTATAACTATTGATTTGAAGCCTTGCAATAAAAAGTAATGGACCCAAAGTACTTTACTTACTGTAATTGTTTTTGTTTATGTCATTGTTTCTAAATGACAATACCTAGATAGTTGTTTTACTACTCATGTGTTTCTTCCAGAAAGAAAAAATGCAACTTTACCCAGAAAAGCTGGGAGACTTTTACATGCCACTTTTGAACATTCTTATTTGATATGAGTTGTTTTCAGTGTGTAAAGTGTGCACTTTTATTTACATTTATGTAATGTGTAAACTTTTGTGTACATCTTGATGAAAAAAAAGCATTGCTAAGAACCATTGATTTGAAGTATAACTATCATAATAAGCCTGAAAAAAAAACAGCTAAAAGAATGACAACATTTCCAGTGCATTAACAAAAGGACACTCACTGATTAGTCAGCAAAAAATGATGTTTCTCAATGCACAAAAAAATCTAACCAGTAGCAAAATACAAGAACAGTCATCCTCTAGACAAAGAAAATGCCTGGAGATATTGTGGAGTAGGGGTGCATGGATAAATTGGCTTATTTTGGGATAAATGACAATGTCTTATTTGTAGGCCACAGGGTCCCTGAGATCTGGCCATTCTCTTCTCCTGGGAGTGTGTGTGTGTGAGGGGAGGGGGTACAGTTTGGCCCAGTTGTCTGAGCAAAACCTGTGACTGCATGTCTGGTTACGTTCACATTACACGCTGCATTGCTCAATTCAGTTTTTTTGGTCAGATCAGATTTGCTTTTCATAATGTTTCACATTTATAATTTTCATTAATACAAGTTATTTGTATAATGTATCATGTATATAACTTGTAAAATGTGGACATGTCTGTCCTCTGAAATAGCATACACATAAACATTGTTATGTCTATGCTCGTGCAATCTGGGTCAAAACACATAATGAGTAACCTATCATTAATTTCAAACAATAAATGATATTTTATCAAAATATGCTTGGGGTTTTGCTCTTCAAGCAATTAGTTGGCTGGATTTGTTGTAGTCCATAGACAGCCTGAAGACTCGCTTTAGCTGTTTTATCTGCCCGTTCTCATTCAAGTCGAAAAACCGCATATCGAAAATAATCTTGGACTATATACGAAAGTGACTCAGATCCAGTCTGAGTCACTCATTCAGACAGCCCCCCAAAAAAGCAGATATGTGTCATATTAGGGTAAAAAATAGGAATTGAGTGACTTCAGGCTGGTAAGGTTAAAGGAAGCCTCTGACTCACACTTTGAGAATGTAGCCTAACACTAGAGTGCTAAATGAATGTCATGTCCCAAACAACGCTTAATAGGTCCTAACCAGTTTGACTAATCATCTCCATTTAAAGTTTATATAAGGCAGGAGAGCTATCAGGAGAGTCTATCTAGTATGATGCAAGTTTTGTGGAGGTATCTGAAAAATCGAGTATGCACATGAGTGAGAGAGAACAAAGGTTTATAAAGTTAATTATAGAGCTTTTTTCGAAGGGGTTATTTATTACTGATCATCATTATTTTTTTATATTGAGAAGTTTAGATTTCAAGCTCTTTGACTTGACATGTCCTGTTTTCCAACTGGGGACATAAACAAATGAGCTAGGAATTTGGGGAGCAAGGGGGTTTAGTACAGCAGAAAAATTGCAATAACTTTAGTAGTGGTGCCCTGATATCTAAATAGCCTTGCAAATGATCATGAAGGCAAGCATTGTGTTCAGGCCGGACAAATTGGGAGACAAAAGACTCACTAACACCTCACTTTAAATAAAGGTGGAAGGGCTCAAGAACTGTCTTTGACATCTTTGTGAAAGCATAAGTAAAAGAGTAAGACAGCATTATATTTCTCTATACGCCCACTAGGTAAAGGAAAATGATTTATAAGAATAAGCAGTTTGGAACAGGCATGTCATTCTCTTGTATCCTGGACTGAATTAAGAAAGACAGCCCTTTTTCTAAGATAGAGATTATGAAGTGAAGCATGTTGCATAAAACAGTTAGAGTTGGTGAAAGTGATACAGTGACTGAAAGCTTTACACCCAAAATTGTAAATATTCTAAAACAGAGATTTAATTCACTTCCCTGTGGGGACCTAAGACCCAGCAACCCAAAGGCTGTCCTTTAAAAGCGGTGGAGTGAAATTTTCTTTAATTATATTTTCTGTTGCGATCTAGCATAATTTCCCCATCAATAATATTTAATAATAATTTAGATACTTAAATATTAAAAGATAGTTTTTTTTTCACGAATTGATGTTATTCTGTACTACCATAATGGCGTACTTAATAAAATTCAAAGCACTTCTATTGGTCACTCTGAACAAGGCTGTCTGCTAAATGCTGCAAATGTAATAAATAACCTCAACGGTATGTTCAAAACACAATGTAAAAATGCAAAAATCCATGCAAATGATATGGTTTGAAGTCTAAGTCATGATTTACATTAGTTGACAGGTCAAAACTTTGCCTATCCAGTGAAGATGTAACCCCACAGATGTTAAGGACATTAATACAAACAAGATGAATCCATGGATCCAGACTGACCTTGGTTAACAGTCTAGGCTAGTCGAGGTTTTGTAATGCTGTGGGTATTTTTTAGGCACACTTTTGGTCATTTAATACTTGTTAATCATTGCTCGAATTCCATAGACTATAGTTTGTTAGTACTCCTCATGACCAAAATGTATGCATGAATCGCTATTTACAGCATGATAGTGGATCATGACACAAAAGTCATTTCAAACTGGTTTCATGAACATGACAACAAAATAAGTTTTATCAGAAGTCATTTTAGATGAGAGAATGTTGAGAGACAAGATCTGCATCAACCTGTGTTTTTTTCCCCTCATTTTCTTTTTCAAGTTCTTCACTATCTTCTAATGATTCATAAAAAATCTGATTGCCAAGGAGCAGGGCAAGAACTCGGTCTGGGTGTAGACAGAGGGCATAGGAGGTCCATTGATGAAATGAGACAAATGGCTCTGGCTAGCATTAATGGTAAGGAGAAAATTAATAGGAGGTGAGTGCGACAGCTGTCACGGCTACTTCAATCAAAAGGACCCTACTTATTGGGACCTTATTGTATGTACTGTATAAGAAAACCATGGGGCAGAACTATTTCTTACAAAACATTATGGAATCCCCTTCAAATTAATGGCTGGGACACAGACACAGTCTCAGTATATACGTCTAGGCTGAAAATTTATTGTGACTGCAGTCGTTTATCTGAAATTTCCATTGGAATTTCAGTCAAAGTGGACTTTGTACTAACTCAAGCACCTTTCTTGCTATACAACTGAATGTTCAACTTTATATCAAGAATTGATTTATGTTCATACTATCTGATCACCCAAATGAGGATGGGTTCTCTTTTGATTCTGGTCCCTCTCAAGATTTTTTCCGCACGTCATCACGTTTTTTTTTGCCACTGTCACCCCTGGTTTGCTCATCAGGGACAAACTGATAGTTATAAGTTATACTTTTTCCTAAACTACATTATTCAAATGTTTTTCTGTAAAGCTACTTTGTGATAATGTCCACTGTTAAAAGCGCTATACAAATAAAAATTTAATTGAACAGTATTCCCAATCCCAAATACAGTATAAGTCTCCTAGTCTTAATAGAACACATCTAAGAACCAAACAAATAAGATTACATAAGGGTGTTTTGTTGTCATCTTTACAGGCCAGTGAATTTATATGTAAGTTTAAAAAAAAACATATTAAATAAAATACTAAGGTCTCATTTTGTTGTGTAAACTGAAAAAGCAACATTATCACTTTCTGTTACAGTTGACCCTGAAACTGTCTGTCAGGTGCTAGTTATCAAGCTACTACTAGAATTACAAAATAAAAACATAAATAAATAAATACATTATGCATTAATCGTCAAACAACAACTTGACTCACAATCTGTCTAAAATATAGGGAAATGTCAGTGGCAAATATTTTGAAAAAACACACCATTGGGCATGCACACTCACACACACACACACACACACACACACACACACACACACACACAATTTTCCACTATTCTGCAATACTTCTTGCTTTATTTGAAATAAATAAAAAAAAAACTCAAAAGTACAAAAAAAAAAGATTTCTCTTTTTTCTTTAAACCATTCTACACTTTCAAAAGGGCAAGCAGATGATGGATAGGTATGATTTAGTTTTTTTTTTTTTTTACAGTATCTTTGAGACAGATGGAACACTTTGGTACTTGGAAAAATGGGTGCAAAGATGCTTATCAAAGCCAGAACATTCACAGCATGTTCCGTTACTAAGGTTTTTCGCATGGCAGCTCTATCTATGATAAAGGCTGTTCAGAAGCAACTGCTTGACAGCCATTCAATTCAATTTAATTCAATTCAATTCAAGTTTTATTGAATTGAATATACAGATAACAATGAGGCATCATTACCGTAATGAAATTCTTAGACCCGTGTTCCCCAACTTTACATAAACATAT
>JAOVVB010020860.1:0-16141 GCA_028570985.1 Heterobranchus longifilis | reverse complement strand
GGCCCCCACCCAACCCCCCCCCCCCCCAGGTGAGCCCAAATCGCTTTGACATGGGCGCTTGTTTTTATCTCATGCTTGGCTTCTCCAGGCTTGTGATTGATGCAGACCTTTCTGAAGCAGCAGCGCTCATTGTTTTTAAGACCACATACCTGAGTTATGAATGTTTCATTCAGGAGACTAAATATGAACTGGCCGGGTGAGAGCCTCCCCCGTGAGCATGGAGGAACAGAAGACTCATGCATGCTAATAATGGCCTGAGAGAGAGAGAGAGGGTGGAATAAAGAAAGAGGATAATAGCAAGAAAGTGGAAACAGGCAGCAACCATATCACCTATTCATTGGCTTCCATATCTCTTTCTTCTGCACATTTCTCCACTCTCCGTCAATCACTCTCAACTCTTGTTACCAGCAACAACAAAAAAAAAAACCTGCGGCGAGCTTCCAAAAACAGAGAAAATCGCATGAACACTTTTGACTAAAGCAGCACAGCAATAGATCCATCTTGCTGACGTGGGAGACGTGGGGAATAGTGTTTTGCTGCAGTGACACGCTGGCCTGTCGTATCTGAATTTGGGCGAGATCTGTCAATATAACATGTGCTGCAGTAGTGGCTGACAAGTCCTCCTGTGTCCCACTGTGAGGACTGCACAGAGGGAGGTCTTGACCCTCCCCCCCCACCCATCCCCATCCCCATGCTGAGGTGAGAAGGAAGCCCCGGCACACTCCGCGTTAGGAGTTAGGAGTGGAAAAGATTGAAAAAGCAGTCATCCATGTGCCAAGAAATGTCACATCAGCAGCGAGATAGTGATACATGTTTGGTACACGGGATGACACGAGTGTAGGTATGATGTGTGTTAGGTGTGACATGCAAATAATTCAGTTTGACTGTCCCTCTCTCTCTAACACACACGCACACGCACACACACACACACACACACACACTTAAACTCAATGTGACTCTGGTGTCAGGTCCCATCCATGCTGAATAGTTCCTCTCACCATGAGCAGATTATGATTTGTGGTGAACTGAGGCACACTAGCTGCTTAATGGAGTTGAACAGTCTTCTCATCTGCCAGTAAGAGACATGCGCATGCACAGAGACTGATTGAGAGAAAGGGAGCAGGGAGAGAAAGAGAAAGAGAGAAAGGATGGGAAGGGGAGGGATGTGTCAAATGTTGCGTGAATCACTAAATGTTTCCAGCTCTAATTGGGTCCATTGAGCATAAGTATTCAGATCTTTTACTGAAGTAAAAGTAGCAATACCACCGTTTAGAAATACTCCGTTACAAGTAAAAGTTGTGCATTAAAATCTTTACTTAAGTAAACTGCTGGATCGTGGTGACATGTGGGTCATGGTGGCCCGATCGTTGCTGGGCCTGTCGCCGTGGATTGCTACGGCTAATATTACTACCAACACCAAATGCATCCCAGAGCCTTGAGATTTCTGCCTAAAGTAAAAGGTATTTATTTCCTGTAAAAGGCAGTAACGCTTGCTCTTGAGTGATGTTGGGACTCTGAAAATCATTGACTTTGAAAATCATTGAGTGAATTAAAAGTTGGGGGTCAGTAAATGTTGGCAACATTTTTGGAATTTTGTACAATTTCAATATAAAAGCCATATATTTTTAATAGTGAAGTTATTTGGGGGGAAAATACACATAAAAAAGTAATACTAGGTCTTACATTTCAACATTTTGCCAGTTTTAGCCTCACTTCACTGGCTCCCAGTCCGCTTTAGAATTGATTTTACGGTTTTGTTATTTGTTTTTAAGGCCTTAAATGGGCTGGAACATCTGTACTTAGCTGAACTCCTTCACTGCCACTCCCCAGCGAGAGCACTGAGGTCGGCCAATCAGCTGCTCCTAAAAGTTCCTAGAACTAGGCAAAAAACCAGAGGTGAACGAGCCTTTGGGGCGGCTGCCCCTCGGCTCTGGAATAGCCTGCCTCTGCGCATCAGATCTGCTCAGACCCTAGAGGTCTTTAAGTCTTTCTTGAAGACGCACCTCTTCTCCTTGGCTTTTAATTGTTTGTTTGACACCCTGACAAAATGATGTATTTTAACATGTACCATTTCTTCTTCTCTTATACTGTTGTATTTATATCTGGTTTGTCATTTGACCTGTGCAGCACTTTGGTCAGCTACAGTTGTTTTAAATGTGCTTTATAAATAAAGTTTGAGTTGAGTTTAGTTTTACAGCATGTTTGGGTCATGCACTGCATTCAGCAGCGCACTGCCCTCATCCATCACATGTACGGACAGGGTCCAAAATTAGCACCATTTAGCCAAATGCTAGTAAAATATACAAGTGGTTATTAGATTTGCTTCACTTACTAGCCAAAAACAATGGCATCTATTGAGTGGCTGTTAGATTTTGAACATTCACTAGCCATTTGGCCGGTGGACAAAACTGCACTTTCTACTACTGTCAGAGCCAAAGGACTTCCTGCTTTCATGAAAGTTTTGATTATATATATATATATATATATATATATATATATATACATACATACATACATACACTTTTTAAATTATATTTCAGTTAACCAGCAGATTGTTGCCTAAAGCAAAGCATACAGTTTTTTTTAAAACTTATCTTCTCGTATAGTTTTTGTTAGCTAGCTGTTACCATTTTTGATTGAGTATACTAATTGAGGAGTTTTAATGGTAACACTTTATAATATATCATATACTTAAGTGATGTCTAACTAATGCTTGACTCATTTAATGCATGAATGAAAGAATGCAGGATGTCATGAACTCCTGTTGCTGCACCATTAACAAATGATCAATGACTTTATGAGTCCTGATGTAGATCATCAATTGAGGAATGTTAATTCAGTTACTTTATGCAGCCAAATTAGTTGGATTCCAGTTACATAAAAGCTTATTTCAGACCAGTGCATTTGCTCAGCCTCCCTGAAAGTAAAACAGTATTCTCTTAGAAATGTTTCATATATAAAGTATATAAAAAAATATATGTTTAATAAATGTGTTTCTCAATTCCACTCCATTCTCCTCTACTTTGTCAATTAGCACCTGCTAAATGATTTTTGTTAACATTTGCATTTGACGACTAGTTTGATAAAAAAAATAATAGCCTAATTTAAAAAATAGCTTCATATTTCTGTGAGAATAGGTACGCATATAAATTAATATATTAAGTAAATTAACATTCCTTAACTGATCTACATCAGGAGTCATAGTGACTTGATCATTTGGTAATGGTGAGCAACAGAAATTCATAACACACCCTGCATTAAATATGCATTAAATCATCACGAGTGATACATTATTTAAACATGACTTAATTATATGATTTGTAACCTTATGATAAAGTGTTACAGTTTTAATTAATCAATTTACATTCATTATTTATTGTAAAACACTTATTTTATAAATTATTCCTATATCCATAGTTCCCATTAATTCCCATAAATTCTCATAAATTACCTATAATTCCTGTGGAAAGTTTTCCCCTTAAATATTCTTGGATTTTTGCAACCCTAGTAAAAGTACATTAGCATCAAAATATACTTAAAGTATCAAAATTAAAAGAATTGCCTATTTCATAAAAAATATATATTATATTATTGGATAGTTTGATGCATTCATGCATCACATTTATGTTGCAGCTGGTAAAGGGCTAATTTGAATTATTTTATATACTGCGGGGTACCTTATGAATGTCTCCCCTGGGATCAATGAATCTCATCTTAACCTACAACATCATTTATTTGTTGATTATATTTAGTATTTTTAATCTGAAAGTGACAGCTACAGTTAGAAAATAAATGCAGTGCAGTAAAAAGTACATTTGCCTTCCACTGGAGTAGAAGTATAAAGCAGCCGAAAATGGAAATACTTAGTTACTTAGGAGAATTATATGCACATATATATATATATATATATAGTTATGGCACATCAACAGGCTAACAAGCTCTCTGAATGAATGCAGGTGTGGTAATCCACAGAAAGGGGATGGATCATCCAGAAACACATGACATAGTTTAACTTGAATCTTTCAATATATTACATCTTGATTCAGAAGTGTGGAAGCAATAATCAGTGTTAAACACGATACTACAAAGAACATAACTCATACTACAAAAACTCAGTATTAAAGTTAAAGTTAAAAACGCAACATAAACATCATCGCATCCATCAGGCATATAAATATAAATATGAATCATCTATATCCAACATGTTGCATGAAATTAAAGGGTACTTAGTTACTTTCCTTCACTGCCTTCGAGTGCCTCCCATTGTCTGTGTGTGTGTGTGTGTGTGTCTGTGTGCGTGTCTCACATCCAGCACTCAAAGTGATGGGGATCAAAGGATTGCCACTGTGCGTACAGTGAGTCATGAAGTGATATTGTCAGCCCCACTAAAGCTCAGATCCTTGTATGCAAACGTATGGCGGGGCTCAGGGCTACTGTGCACTGGATCTACAATGAAACAGTTGAAAGGCTGACATCAGTGTTGAACAGACATTCAAAGTGAATACCAAAGGCCCTTGTCCTGGACCGGGAACAGTCTATATTCATTTCCATGCTAAAGCACTTAAGCATTGCTGACACAAACACAGACAAGCACACATTTAACGACACACTCGCTATGTTGTGCACTGACACAATTAAAGCACACAGAAGACTCGCAATGACATCCGACCAAAAAGGTGAATTGGAGCAGAAAACAAGGTGCAGGTTTAACTGTTCTGATTAATGGCTTTCAGTGGTTTACATCACCATTACATCATTTTTTTTTTTTTTTTTTTACCAGACACTTATTAAGTATTCATGGATTCTCCAATCCCTACATTGTTAAAGTAGCCATAATATTCCTGCTGTGTGTGCAACAATTGAAAGCGACAGAGCAAAATGCAAAAACACTCGGCATGTAACTCGAACATTTATATTTTGCGGAACATGGGATGTTAGCAAAATGACGGCATCTGTGATACATTTTAATCAAATGACATCATTAGGCATACATGCATTCGTCATTTGTGTAATATATTCAGGAATAAATAACAAATGCCATATTTGATGATTTTTGCAACAATGGCCTGTGTATTGAGTCGGACAGTGTTTACTAATGCACATTTAAACACTGAGAATACAAGTGATAAATATTTTCCTTCTGGCACTTTGATGGCTTGTAGTCAAGTCTCTGATTTCACCCTCACGTTGAGTGCAAGTCTCATTATAAAAGCTGCTGGCCGTCACCTCAGTTCACCACGTATGTTGCTGTGTTTCAGCTTATTCACTGGTATTACTCACATGGTATTTTTTTGTACACAATACTACATGATGCCTTTAACTACAGGTTGACACATGAATGTACATTTGATTCTCCCATTGTACAGTAACAATGTGGCGTCTTACACGCGTGTATACCTGTAGGCAGCTTATTGTGCTGTGTGGGCAGTCAGCGTATGGCAAATCAACATGCAGCATGATCAGCCTCCTCTCTTCTCTGCTGGTGGGCAACTACACGTCTGGGGTGTTGCGTGGTGGTCATGTACTGAGTCTATGTGTGTGTGTGTGTGTGTGTGTGGGTGGAGGGATGGAGGAGGGATTGGAGGTCACCACAGCCACATGGACAGGAATGGCAGGCTTATATGCAACTAATGGACCGGACACACTCTCATAAGCATGTGGGCAGTGTTCTCGCACAAAGGAGTTGGCTATGACAGACAATTACAAGCAAATAGACCGCAACAACTTGATATATGAGGGCCCTTATTCACCAAACACATTGTTTATGGAGTTTGTGTAACCTACAAATATGTATGATATTTTAGATCATAGAATAATTAAAGGGACGGTTCACCCCAAAATCAAAAATACAATTTTTCCTCTTACCTGTAGTTACCGGTGTTACACAGTGTTGGGGTATACACAGATTACATTACTTGCCCACCGCCCCCACCACAGAAATACAACCCATTTAGTTTATTTTAGCGTATCAGCACCCATCTTGTGTCTGCTCTGATTTAACTTTCACTTTCACAACAAGACGATGTCGGAGGAGTTAGTCAAGAATCAGATCATTTATACCATATATCTTTATTGATTATAATAGATTATCCGTGTTTTCTTGCCAGATTCACTAGCGGCTCACAGAGAAAATAGACCAAACACTAGATTACGAGCCACGGAGTTACATGCCGCTATGGTCTGGACAGATCAATTGGCTCTGAGCATATAACTGTAGTCATCTTAACATCATATTTATATATTTAAATAGAGTCTATGGTTAACTTGGGTGCTGAAGGGAAGCGGGCAGCGGCCGAGGGGCACTTCTGCCTCACGTCTGAATATATCAATTCAGACACCATCTTTTTCCGATGCTCTGTGCCGTGTTTCAGAAGAGTGTAGCCTATTTCCTGTCGCCTAGGTACAGAAGGATCAGGACACAGGATTTCTTAGACCTAATAAATCTGCTTGCGACACGAGATAACTGCCACAATATTGTACTATAATGTCTCATTGTGAATGACTAAACCTATAATTTCAGCGAACAATGAGTTGACTTCCCTGCTGTATTCCTTGCTTTGCCTTTGTCCCTCATCTCTGTGACTAACAAGTCTCACAACTCATCAGACAATATTAAACATAAAAAAACACATTATGGATGATAACTGAAGCTGTGAGTCATCCAAATATTTAGTTTACAAGACTGATTTGCTATTGACAGTGTTATACAAACTGAAATTGCAGTATAACACATTCCATATGTGCACAGATGGCACATGGATTGGAATATCTAAAGAACACAGAGGATAGAATAAACAGAGCTGTTGTCTCTAAATTGACAGTAGACTGCAGTAGGCAGTAGGGGTGCCACAAATCTCCAAATCCACAATTCGAATTTTCGAATATTTTTTGTTTCAACACTGACGGCTATATGCCATTGTTAGACTATCGAGTGTTGGTTCATAAAGATCAACAGATCGCTGGTTTTATGCCCTGATAACATTTTCAAATTCCTCTTTAAAAAGAAAGGCTAGGGGCACCCTGGTAGCTCACCAGGCAGAGCGCGTACCATTCAGGCTGAGTCCTTACCGCAGCGGCCCAAGTTCAAGTCCGGCCCAGCCCTTTGCTGCATGTCTTCCCCTCTCTCTCCTCTGCCTTTCCTATCTGTCTCTTCCACTATCCAATAAAGCAGAAATTCCAAAAGAATAATCTTAAAAAAGATTAAGGCTACATGGTATCAAGTGTGATATTACTGCCATATTTTTGGGGTAATCTACCACACTAAGGCCATATGTTAAAATAGTTAAATAGGCCAAAGTTAAATAATTTATTTAAAATGATTTAACAAACTGTTAAACAACAAAAAGAACAGCCACTAGAAGGCAGAGGGGTTCTTTGCAACAACAGCTTGAGTTTCTCAGAGTTTACAAGGTGCACCTGAATGCACCATGAAGTCCATGTCGGTACCGTTTGTTGTTTACATAACTCACGGTGAAGGCAAAATGGTGCCACATGGATGACGTCCCGTCATAGTGTCCACTTACAAACCCTGACAAAACCGGCGACAGGAACAACAAATGTTACTATTGGTTTGAATGAGCTGAAAACATATTTTTGGGGCCATTTTCTGCCTTTATCAGGGAGACAGCAGTAGAGAAATAACAGAAAGTGAGTGGAGAGAGAGAGACGCGGATCAAAATACAACAAATGTCGAACCCCGAAACAGGAAGCAACCAGAGCAAATAGTCTGTTTCTTGACAAATTAAGATACGTGAATAGTAACTAGACTTGTTTTTTCCAACTAAAACTTGTGTTCATTTTGCCATGCACCCAAGCTGTTGTTGAACTATCCTTGGCTCTGCAGACTCACAGTACCCAGCTGAGCAGGTGTGTGCGTGATACACTTGCTACCCATCTTCTGTTCAGAAGTTGTTGTGGTTCTGCTGTGTGTTTCTTCACATTCCCCAGCGCTCTGCCAAAATGGCCAGGGGGAGTCAATTTAACAGGTAAGGGTCTGACTCTTGGGAGTGCTTGAGTGCACAGATAACCCACTGATTGACAGACTACACTTAAACCTATGTAAGGCATAGGCTCTTACAAGAGGGTGTACACACACACACACACACACACACACACACACACACACACACACACACACACACACACACACTGTCATATACTGGAAGTATTGTAGAAAGAGGTAAGGAGAAAGGGAGGCTGGCAAAAAAACATCCTTTTCTCAGACGAGTCTCTAAGACTCTGGGTAATTCTTTGACCTCTCCCCTTTTACTGTATCTCTTGAGGCTGCTGAAAATAAACTTAGAGGACTCATGGAGTGCCATGACCACTCTGTCTTAGCTAAAACTGCCCGGCCTCACCCCAGGAGAGACCTAACATCCTCACATGTGCAAAGACTGAGCCCTCCAGGCATTTGGCTCTCCTTTACCTATCTGAAAGGCCTTACAGTCATCACAAACGTTCACTAAAAACAGCAGTCCAGGGGATAAACACTCTGCCAAAACCACAGGTGCGCACAGTAACCCTGCTTTGTGACCATGAACCTCTAAAACTCCATTTAGTCTAACTTTGCAAACTCAACTTGGCTTCCCTCAAGCCATAAAGCTGGCAATGATCAGGGTGCAGTCATTAAAGGAATAACACTCGGGGAACATCAATAAATGCCCAGAAGGCTCTTGGTTCAGGTCAATCATTCTAGTCAGTTAACGGTCTCCAAACAACAGGGCAAATTCATCATAGGGCCTAATCACATTGGGCAAGTCCACACTTCGCCTCAGAACAATATCCGCTAACGACATTAGCGAAGGACTAGTAATATGATGTGATTTCCTGCCGTCACACAGAGGTGCTGATCGATGGTAGTGGATGGAGCATAATTCAGGGAAACCCAATGTTCCCATAGAAATGTTTCTACCTGCTGCACACACACAGTTATGTGTGGGGTTGCATGCAGAAGGTTTTTTTTGTGCCACACAGTACAGGATACCTCGGTTTATGATAAATAAAAAAAGATAGTTTTGCTAAGCAACAAATCCTCCAACCCAAACGACCACATAGGTTGTTTTGTTACGGTTTTTGGAGATAGCACACCGCTAAATGCCACTATGGCTAGAAAATGTTGGTATATTGCTTTGAGTTTGTCTATATTTGCTCTTTGCTGGAAGTGAAACTAATATGTTTTTTTTTCCTGAATGGCAAAAAAAAGAAGTATTTCTGGGGTCAACAGATTCAATTAACCTTCAAGAAGAAAAGCATCATACAGAAAAAAGAAGCTAAGAAACCCTTCAGTGAACCCATGGATGCACTCACACACACAGTATAAAGTATCAGCTCCCTGTGAATTGAACCCAGTCTCTGTGTTTCCCTCAAAGGAAAGACCCCCCTCCCCCAGAGTCCCATAGGGTGTACATCACTTGTGGCAATAATTGCAGGGTTTGCAGTTGGATTCTTGGGAGCTCAGATCAACTACAGTTCACAGATATAGCCTCCATTTGCTCAACACAGAGAAATCTCTAATAACAGCCACAAAAAAGTTCCCTACAATATCCACAAAGATTGCAACAGAAGCCAGGGTGGTGAGACACGAATTGTTATTTTGCTGTCCTTGTTAAAAACTCATATCATCAGCCATGACTCCTTTTCATGACTGGACCCAAGGAAGTCTACTATCAATTTTCAAAAAGAAAATGAATAATTAGCCTACAACAATGTTTCTTTCTGGTGGGTTACATCTGTAACCCACAGATCAGCGATTTTTCTGAGAAAAAATATTTCATCTAAAGATTCAGTTATGAGTAAAGGATTTTTATTTGAACTTTAGTTAACAGTGTCTTGAGCTAGGTGGTGGCCACATTTATTTATTATCTCCTGTATTAGTTACACTTTGCTCTGCTGAGCCCTTGGGTGTCAGACACGTAGTCCTGTCCTGAGCAGTCACTGAGCAGTAACGTTTTTAGGTGTTCTGTGGTGTTTAAGCGTTACTGGGCTCTTGAGCGGGGGAGAGCTCAGCAGAGTCTGTCCGCTCTGCCACCTCGCTGACAGGCGAGCAATGGTCGAGCTTCTGTGGCTCCCCTCCTCCTCCTCTCCTACCAAACACCACCTACACCTCCCCAGCAGCACCTCCATCCATATTCACAGCCGCCTGCTCCCTGTCATATTCGCCTCCCTGAGCCTCCTCTGCTGCCCAGCCTCATTGTCACTCAGCTGGGGATTGGGTGACCAGGCAAGCTGGGAGGAAGCCAGGGCCTGAATAATGGCAACTCTGTCTCCTACCAGGAGAAACCAGCAGTCCGTTTAGAGGCAATCTTACTGTGCCCATGAACACAGACTCCTGAGACACACCCACAATAAAAGTGTGAAAACAACAGGGGAAGGAAAAGACAAAATGGCGCAAAAAAATATGCCAGCAGAGAGCTGACAAAGAAAACAAAGGAAAAAAATGTGTTTCTCCTCCAACATTCTCCACAGCTGTTACTATCTGTGGCTCCATGCAATTACCACATCATATGGTATTCAGGAAAACATAACACCACAATACACTGCCACAACATAGACACCTAAGTATCTGAACACAGCACAGATTTTGTGACAATGCAGCATAGACCGGCCCTTTAAAACCAACCAAAAAGAAAGATAAACAGCATGGGATTTCTTCAATCCTCTTGCTCTTGGAGGTCTGATGTAGTGAGCAGTGTGGTGCAGGACATCCCTGCAGCTTGTGTCCGAGCACGGCTGCCCTCTGATGGTGGTCCCATGCTGACTGCTGAGCATTACTGGCCAGACTCCCGCTGATGTCCCTTGACAGCCTCTGATCAATCACGCTAGCTCATTACCCTGCAGACAACAGGAGGGAGTGGGGTACCACCTTGGAGTCACCTTGGGTATTTAAAGTAACTAGTTAGACTTGCGCTACATCCACACGCATTTCATTTTAAAACGCATTACTTTGTTACTTTTAAGCCTAGGGTCCACACTATGCCATCGTTTCCGAACCCCATAAACAGAGATGTTTGGAAACGCTGCTGACCCCGTTTTAGTTGGAAAACTCCGGGACTGCGCTTTAGTCTGGACAGGCGGAAACAGAGACCTTTGAAAACAATGACACAGACACCCACTGATTGGGTCTTATCAGTCATGACATGTCCTTCCCTGATTCGTCACGCCCCTGACACGTGACCCATAGTGGGAAAAAAAAAACTCCCTGGCCTGTTTGTATGTCCTTAAACCAATCACAATCGTCCTGGGTGGTGCCACAAAAATGTTGTAAACATATTCTTTGTAGATCTTTACAATCATTCACTGAAAAAAACAGATCAGGCCTGCCATATTACATGATCCAAATCTTCAAAACTTGACATTTTCAGGTTGATAGCTCGGAAGTTATTGTTTGTTTCCTGTAGCGAAGGGACTTTGGGAATGGGAACAGGGACACAAAATTCCTGTGTGGACAGGAAGTAAGGCTTTATCCTGGCACTGTTTGGTAAGCCCGCCAGACTAATTACTGCATAATGCTCCTACTCCCTACATGCACAGGAGGCAAGCAATTTGTGACAATTCCTGTGTCCAGCAACTCTATCAGCCCTACACCGTTTACACCAGCACACACATGCTCAGTGTACTTGAATGGTCTGTGATAAGGTGTTAGTAGGGACAGAGATTATTTCTGAAATGGTGCTAAAATGCTCATGCGGATGGAGATAATTTTTGTTTTAAAATGCTATTTTTTAAAATGAAAATGTATTAGTGTGGATGTAGCCTTACACTGTTAGATGTTGTAGGGGGGGGGTTGATTTAACACAGAATCAGACCTGCTGAGTGATTGTCATAAGGCTTGTGGGCCTAGTACCAGAAGAGTGCTGGCAGCTCTCTCCTGCCTAATCCAGCTTTGTGCCTGGGCCAGGAAGCTGTCAGCTCCAGCCTGGTCAGCTGGTGGGCTGGCAGCTACTAGCACCACGGCAGAGAGGGCCCACTGTAGTTCACCTGGGCAATGGGGCTCACACCCATCCATCTTTAGCACCGCGTTGTCCTGTCACACCTCTGGTGGAAGGGCAGCCTTGACGGAGTGTATCCTGCAGCAGATGCTCCAGGAGGATGGACAAGGTTAATGCGCCTGGCTTTACCCTGGGGTGCATCGCCTTGTCAAAAATTAACAGAGGACAGCTTGATTGAAACTCAGAGCAAGCAGGTTGTAGAGATGTTTTCAAATTTAGAATGACCTTAATTGCGACCTGTGCTCTGCTTTATAAATGTTTGTTTTATAGAAGTTAGTTAACTTTTGGAAATGGCTCGAATATGCTTTGGTGCCATGTTCCCTTTTCTCTGCTGACATGCATGCACCATCCCTAGCCACTGAAACATGCTAATCTGAGATCTCAACTGCACATTTTCATTGTAGTTCATTTTTACTCCAAGAAACACAAATGTTTTATGGTCTGACATGGTTTGGTTAGGTTTAGCCACAAAAATGACAAACATTGTGGTTTGGTTTGAAATAACTACTTTGTTAAGGTTGGGGGGAGCTTCGTCGCCATGGTTACAATAGTAACCACTTGGTTAAGGTTTGGGAACAATTATGGTCGTGGTTAGAAGGACTAGAAGGACAGACAGCGGCCCCCTAGTTAAAGTCTGATGTTTTGTTGATGACCCATCCATCCACCCCGACCTCCCGTAGCTCTATACATAGCATCACCTACTTCGGCTTTGTCACGTTGTTTTGGGGCACTCGCTGAGACTACTGATGCTGTCGTTATTCTTGGGAGTCTCCACACTGACATGCAGGTGTAAAGACCTAAAAAGAGAAATTTCTGCAAACGTTTTATTTAACAGTAAAACTGGTCCTGTATGATTCAAATACAACTGACCTACAGGCTAACTATCAATAATAAAACTGCTGAATGAATACAGCTGTTATCTACCTGTCATGTCAGCTAGGAAAACCTTTGCTGTGGATGTCAACTCCATGACAATCACACAATTTTCTTTGTAGTGAAATATATCTCTGTTACACATGTACAGTAGGATTAGATGAGAGCATTGCACAGCATACACAGAACAAAGACAAATCCATTCACTATAAATTAGTATTAATCGCTCATCTGCACCCTGCACGGCGACTAGAATCCGATTCAAGTCACTGGTGCTTGCCTACCATGTTGTGAATGGCTCAGGCCCATCCTACATCCAGGACACCATCAAACCATGCACCCCAGCCTGTCCACGACCCCCTGCTGCTGTCAAACGGCTTGCTGCCCCCTCACTACGAGGGGGGCCCGCCCCGGCTACCGCTCAACAAAATCCTGACTGACACATTTTCCATCGCAGACTGAAAACTCACCTGATCAGACTACATCTTGGCCCATGAAAAAAAAAAAAAACTCCTATATCCATCCATCCATTTCCTTCCGATTATCTGGGGCCGGGTCACAGGGGGCAGCAGGCTAAGCAGAGCATTCCAGACATCCCTCTCCCCAGCAACGCTTTTCAGCTTCTCCTGGGGAACCCTGAGGCGTTCCCAGGCCAGACAAGATATATAATCTCTCCAGCGTGTTCTGGGATCTACCCCGGGGCCTCTTACCAGTTGGACGTGCCCAGAAAACCTCTAATGGGAGGCGCCCAGGAGGCATCCTGATCAGATGCCTGAACCACCCAGAGCATATGAGTGGAATGGAGCGGTGAAAATGTCCACTCGCTCACGGAGCTGTTCACCCCCCCGCCGCTTCCCCGTTCAAAGCCGCTCCAATCGCTCCACGCTCGACTCAGATTTCACTCCACTCCATTTAAATCATTCACAGCTCGCTCCAATAACAGAAATAAGCTGCGTTGTATTTATCAGATGAACGGCACCCACCCTCCCTCCATGCTGCTACAGTGCCCAGAGCTCCTCATTCAGTGCTCCGGGCACTGTGGCATGGAGGGAGGGCACACGCAGTTCATCTCCATGTACAGTGTGAGCCTGGGTCGGGCTCAGCAAATGCTTAGAAATCATGGTGTGAGCAGTACCAGAGTGAAATTGGAGCGGGAGATAAGGCATCGCTCCAACTTTTTTTGAAAATCTGCTCTGCGCTCAATCCAAAATCCTCGTGCTCGCACTCCCTGTTCGCTCACATACTCTGGAACCACCTCAACTGGCCCTTTTCAACACAAAGGAATCTCTTGTTTCTAAAATGTTGCACTTGAAGCAGTTTTGCTTTTGCTTATTTGATGAATTTTCTTGTAGTTGTTGGGTGATATCTTCACGTTTGAATGCACTCATTGTAAGTCGATTTGGATTAAAGCGTTAGCTAAATTAATGTAATGTTATACGTAGTTTTTAACTATTGCTGCTGCTGCAGCAGCTGGAGGACCTTAAGGTCTTATCTTCTGTCCACGGTTCAGACAACAGAGGATATTGGCTGGTTGTGGTTTCTGCTGTTGTCAGAGGGTCACTGCGCACCCTTGTTTAAGGAGGGGCTGGACAACTGCGAATTTGCAAGATACAGGAAAGGGACTAGTTATCAGTTAGCTCTTAATTGAGATGGTGCTCGGACTAATTGTGCCATTGACAAATGTAAAGTGTTCACAAGGGATTATCTCAAGAGAGCAGGTAGAGGTTCTCATGTAGAGTTCAGGAGTGAGAACTAAATTGTAAAATAATTAAGAACTGGAGAGTTGGCGAGATGGATAAGTTATAAGCAGGTGAACTGGGCATAGATCAGACGAGTTTAAAACATTAAAAAAGAACAATGCTAGACTCAGAGCTGGCCTTTTTTCCACTTCCATGCTCATCGTTTTGTCATTCTGTTCTATTCTGGTACTGTCAATCTGCTAATGTGTGTATCAGCTTGTTTATTCATGTGCAGCATAGTTGCCAAAGCTGGAGCTATGGGTTAGCAGTTTTACAAGAGATGCCACTGTTAGATTCTCCATATGCTTCCCTGGGACATGCAGAGGTAAACACAAGTAGAGTGTTCCACTTCCAGATAGTTCCTCTAGAGATGGCTGGCGCTAACAGCATGATCATTATGCAGACATGTGCAGCTGTAAATTAACACTGGAATGAAAGATGTATAGGGAAATGGTGAACATTAACTCCCAACAATGCACTTTCTTCATCTTTAGAAAATGCTTTGTATGTCGCAGAATTGGCGAGGGAGGCAATAACTGGAAAAAGGTGTTTTACACTAGTGTGCTGGAATAGAATGGTAAATACTGCAGCGCCAAGTCAATGAAATGAATGTCACAGTGGAACTTCTGTGTCCACGACTGTAGCCTGAAGGTACAACAATGGAGTTCAGCACCAAACAGAATTCACTCTCTCGCTCGCTCCACTCTGAAGTCCAGTCTGCTCTATATAAAGCACCATGTCAGTGAAATTCACTTGGACAGTTACACGTTTTTCTATTTTTTTTTCCTAAGGCTGTATCATACTCTCAGATCATTTATAAATGAGTTGGCGGGGATGTCTGCATCACGAGACGTGCCTGAGCATGGCGAGAGCAAGATGATAGACACACTAGCTCTGGCTGGGCGTCAGTTTTCTCCAGTGAAGTGGGATACGGACGGTGAGGGTTATTATGTAGAATCACACTAGCAGCCATGTAAATTTTTTTCCTCGTGTTGGGCCTCTGTGCCAATTTTCAGTGTGAAATGTAACTGCAGCTGGAGAAATAATTGGCAGGAAAGATGTTTCTGTGCAAGCACACACTTACTGCATGTGCATGCATTCACATAGCATCCATTCAGCTTACAGGGGAAACATATCCAAATAATCCTGACAGTTACTGGAGAAGAGAAAGGGTGAAACATGGATGTAATAAGAGGTCAGTATAATGACTTGCATGGCTTACTGGAGTATGGGATTAAGGCATTGAGGCACTGTCAGATTGCAGAGGCTTAATTGTGCATATACTGTATGTGTGATCCATTGCTGCAACCTCCGGGGCTGAAAAATTAAGGCAACGAGGAAGTGCTAAAAACTGCAGTTCTTCGAATGGCCACTTGAGGCTGGCTCCAAAAACTAGTCAATCCCCATAGACCCCCATGTTAAAATGCCCAACTTTACAACAGAAATAAACATGTTTACAGCCTGGTACCAAAAAGACTAGGGCTGTCAGTGTTAACGCATTAATCATGATGTGATTAAGGGTCGAACATAACACATTATCTT
>JAOVVB010020825.1:0-16142 GCA_028570985.1 Heterobranchus longifilis | reverse complement strand
TAAATAAAATAAAATCGCAGAACCTTTAGGGAACATTTCGTGAAGTTTTTGGATAAATTATCATTTCATGCTGAGGAAAACATGACATGTCAAAGGCCTTTTTAAATTATTTAAAAAATATATTATTATTATTATTATTATTATTATTATTTCACATTCATGAGTTTGTTTAGATTAATTTCGTATTTGTTCAGAATTTATTTGTTTTATTTATGTTCTATAGGCTACTCAATGTATTCATGTAATTATTAATTTTGTCAGGAAAAGTTTGACTTGCACATGCACACGAGTCTCTACAAACGTTCTTCTGGATTTCATATAGTGAGTCATAACGGAGTAGTAGCGTATCCGCTCTTTTATTCCCTCCCTCCCTGGAACTCGAAAGTGAAAGTAAAAATATACCTTTTCTACAAGGACAATGCTTGCAGTGTTGGCGTCTTTCATTTCTCCAGGAACACAAATAAATTACACTAAACAAGCCGAAGCTGACTTCAAATCTATAGGCAGTATCTCAATTTGTATTCCGTCCTAATAATCTGCCTTGAAGGACTAACCTCGAGCTGAAGGATATTTCTCCCTGGATTTACAACAGCACGATGGGTAGGCCAAGATTTCTATCTGCACGGTTTATCAGTCGCGAAATATTACTGCGCTTTTGTCCTATTGTTGTTATTAAATATGTATTAGAGAGGTGTGGAGACCTTTGTACTTCCGCACAGCCTCCTGTCATAATTTGCATTCGTGCCATTTTACAGGAGCACTGATGATGAATGTGTGTTTCGCGGCTGTTCTTGGTGCGTCATTGTGTAAAGCTGCCCCTGGTAAGTCCCTCTCCACATCTGTATTTATTGCTACTATGTATTACTCTCCATTATTATCCCCTGCTTACTGTTTATTCAGTTGTTATTGTTACTTTATGTGCTAAACATATAAACACACACATAAACATGTGCTTTCATATTTCCATCAATTATAAACATGCTGTAACTATATACAATAGCACTTATCTTAAAGGGATAGTTCAGATTTTTTAAAGTGGGGTTGTATGAGGTACTTAGCAATGTAAAGCTGTGAAAATATTCTAAATATAGCCTCACACTTAAACAGATTTTTTATAGGTGGGCTTTTCTTTAGGTGGTTAAAATGTCTTTAGCTGCTGTCCCCATCCACAGCAGTACAATGCTCAGCTTCTATGTCTGTTTCCTGCCTGCTTCTCCCCCACTACAAAAAAATCCAAACTATCCCTTTAATTGTTACCAAAAAAACAGGAGAGAATTACAAAAACAGAAACTTACCTAACATGTATGTTGCCTGTTTCACAGTTGCAGGTAGCATTGAGGTTTTTGTCAGCACCCCTGTCTCAGTGCGCCGCGGCCACACAACCACATTACCGTGCTGGCTCAATCCACCGCAAAGTGCAGAGGGTTTGGAGGTACGTTGGTACCGTGGCGATGCTCACTACGACTCCCCGATCATGTTTTACCGGGAAAAAAAGTTTGTGGACGCGTCCCAGGAAGCCTCGTACGTTGGCAGAGTGTCCTTCGGCTTAAAGGACCCGGCGTCCGGTGGGCTGACGGCGGGTGACGTGAGCCTGGGGATAGAAAACGTCACAATTAAGGATGCTGGAGATTACACTTGTTACGTCAGCAGTGATCTGAGCGATCAGGGCTATGACCGTGCAAGTGTCAATCTCGTTGTGACAGGTGAGTCTTGAGAAAACACAAAACAGAGAAATTTAAAGGCCCTATGAGGAACTTTGTTTGTGTTGATTTTAGCGTGTTAAGTAATAATAAACCAACAGCAAGATATATCTGTGTAGGAAGGCCAACATTATAATGTTACATTATAAGCCAGTTGTACCACCGTCCTCTGTAGTCTTTCAGTTGTGCTAACACACCTGTAGCAGCATGTTAGCTAACGTTAGCAGCATGTTAGCTAACGTTAGCAGCATGTTAGCTAACGTTAGCAGCATGTTAGCTAACGTTAGCAGCCCGAGGATTCAGAGGACGTAACTTCAGAGAATGTAAATTCATATATTGATGTACAACCACATCTTACAATGCATTTCATAAATAAAACAGACATAAAACATACCTGCATCAAGAGGTTTTTAATCCTTTCAGATCCCGTTAGCGACCAATGTTGACTCACGTTTTCACCTGCGCTCGATCACTTTCCCTTTTAGTTTTTCTGTTTTTCATTCAATTCTTTCTTTTTACTTTTTGCTAGTCTTGCCCCTGTGTCAGCCATAACCACAAGATATAAGTTAATTTGAAAAATAAAGTTCTGTGAGCCTGGATAACTGCGTACATGATGTAAACACAAGCACCTCCGTCGTCTGCTCCTGACCCGGGAACATGTACATTGATATAAGCGCAATGTAGAATCTTCGCTCTGATGGGCTTGTTTGCTTATGTAGGTCATATAGAGACATAGGTAGTAAATTGAGACTGTTCCATAACCAGTCAAATAGTCCTTGTATGGCCTTTAATTGTGATAATAATGTATCTTTATTTGTATGATTGAGAAACTAAAAGTCCCCAAACTCACCCATTTTGAATGGTATCACTTGATTGAATCGACATTATCAGTGGATATCAGCTTCATAGATATGGCTTAGAAGGGGCCTGCTACACCTACTAGTAGGTTCAGAAGGCTGTTATCATCTATTCACATGGTAAAGTGTGCTATTATCTTGGTCAGGACCCCTTGGTGTCACTTTTTAATGCTCTTGGAGTCCCATTGTGAATTTAAATTACTTGGATAAGTCTAGGAAAAGTTGTGCTTTGGGTTAAAATAACTTTGGGGTAGCTATCTGTCAATCTTCAGCTGTACTATAAAATGAAAAGGCAAGATATCCCTAAAAAGAATCTTTAAAAAAGAACAACTATGTTTTGGTTAGGTTTAGACAACAAAACTACTTGGTTAGGTTTAGTAAAAAATCATGTTTTGGTTTAAAATAACTAGAGATGCACAGATTAATCAGCCGCTGGTCAAAAATGGCCGATTTTCAGTTGATTGGCCGTGATCGGTGACCGACCGAGATCAGTCTCATACATCCGGTCAAATTTCATTAATCACGTGTACAGTTTTTTCCCTTTGGTCTGTGAATAAATGGTACAATTCCTCAAGTGTCTTGCTGCTGATTAACTTGAAAGATATTACAGACAACTTGAGGTTTGTTTCTGTTTCTGAGTTTGTCTCTGCACCATGGGACTGACAGGATGACAGCCTCACTGACTTAAGGTGGGGTGCCCTTAAGGTGGACCCACTAATCTCATTTTAGTCACAAGGTGTGTTGATATTTTGCTCCTTTTTTCATCTGGGAAAGTAAAACATGTCACTTGGCACAGTTTTGGAGAAAAGTAAAGTGATTCAATAGTCAATGTTTTATTCTGAACATACAATTGAATTTCAAGTCCCCATGTATATTTGATGTAGGGGGAAATTTGGTATAGGCAAAAAATATTTTTTTAGCCTTTTGAGTTGAGTAACATTCCTCAAAATCTCCTTTTACAAAATATATCAGTGCTGTTTTCCACCCAACAAAAATATCTACATGTCACTGTGTTATAAAACAGTGTTGGACAGTTATTCCTTTCCTATTTTATAATGCTGGACTTTGCCCGGAGTATTTTTCTATGAAGTTAGAAGTAGTACATGAGAGATTAGCATCTGGTCCAATGAGGACAAAAGACCTGTACCTTTCTGCTGCAGCACATTGATGCTGGCGATGAATCCAGTCCTCCCTGAATTGCAAAAGACCTCCACATCAGTCCAGGGCTGTTTAAAGTGCAGGGCAGCTGTTTTGACTTTGTGACCATACAGAGATATTTGTTGTTGTGCTGTCAGCATCCAAATTGCTCCATCTTGGAAGAAGTTGGAGTACATCGAAGCTTCTCTGATGGGAAATAACATTTTATTTGAGGGGAAAAATACCCCCCAAAAAGTTTTTATTTGTTAAAAAAGTGTCTGCCTCTGAAATATTAATAGTAAATCTCTTGACTGTGAAACTATTATTGAACTACTAAAAAGGCCTTCACTTTTGAACTGCCACAAAGCAGAATTGCAAAACAGATTTTAAGCTGTACGGCAAGATTTGCATTTGTGCCGGGATGCGCAAAATGTATGTTGCTTCGGTACATACTAAGTGCGGACCTCTGGATAGATCTTCCATGTTTTGGGGGTTTTCAAGTCTTAAGGCCCAGACACAGAGATCACGTTGCATCACCTGTGTCTCCGCCAAAAAGTTGCACTTGAACATACCAACTAGAACGTACGTTCTGCGCCTACGTGAGAGGAAATAACTCTGCATACCAGCAGGTGGCGGTAGTCTGTATTCATCATTCAAAAGAGAAACTGGAAGACCTAGGACTGCCGATATACAAAGTGTTACAATACCAGAGACAGTGGATAAACAGAGACCCCATCTTGGGGTCATTTCCTGTATCTGTGTCACACGTGTTTAGTTATGGCCCCGCCTCTTTAGGAGACTATAAGCCATTCTGAATGTATTGATTCCAATGGAAGAAGTGAACGTGATCACAGATTCTGATTGATCCTTTCGCCCCATAGTCACCAAAGTAAATATTGGACCCAGTTTTCACTAGCCACATATCTCCTGAACAATCTGACACTAAAATGAAATTTTTCAGACGGACAGATCAGAAGAAAATTAACTTTTTCTGTCTCAGCGTCTCAAGTCCTCGAGAGATCTGGCAACACAGCTAAGCTAACGGCCGCGATCGCCACAGATTACTTTTTTTTATGCTAACAATAGCTGTTAGCTGTGTAGATATCTAAGGTTAGCTCAATAAAAACTAAATAAATTGTGCAAATATAACTTTTCATCCATCCAGATGACATTTACTCCACTTTCAAACGAGACCGCGCCCACTTAGGAGACAGGAAGTGTGTACCGTTTCTTATCATTGGCAGTACCTGTAGTGCCGTATCTTTATATATCCATAATCGTTGACGATACATACATGAAACAAAGCAACGTTTGCCTGCTATTTTTAAACTGATCAGCAAATGATCAGTGTGAAAATGGCAGGCAAATACTGATCAGCCTTCAGTTGCTTCATTCCAGATGTCAGTGACTACGTTTACATGCACAAAGTATTCCAGTACCATACAAACACAGCCTCCCTCTTTCATTCCTTCAATGACCTTCTTGAAAAGGTCAGCGTTGTGATGTTTGCTCATATCCACTTTTCATAATGTTTCATGTGAAGTTGGCTCACGGCTCCGGCCATGACAGCACCCTCGCCCACACCTCGCTGCTTCCCAGAACCGTGTGCTCTCTCTCCCTACGGGGAGGGACAGGACCCTGCTCCCGATTGACTGACTGTCCACAATGCGTCAGGGGTCTGTGGCGATGTCTGATGTCTTTTGTGCATGCATCTCTACCTGGTTTGTGTACAATAATCATAGCAACACACAGAGCTGACTGTAAACAGGCAAGACTGGCCATAAACTGTGGTAAAACCACAATTGAGATGCATATTTTGTTGTTTACATGTCTGGGGACTGTCATCAGCCAAGACCTCAAGTGGGAGCTGAACATCAGCTCCCTCACCAAAAAAGCACAACAGAGAATGTACTTCCTGTGGCAGCTGAAGAAATTCAACCTGCCAAAGGTGATGATGTGCACTTCCACACTGCCATCATTGAGTCCATTCTCACCTCCTCCATCACCATCTGGTAGGCTGCTGCTACTGCTAAGGACAAGGGAGACTGCAGCGCATCATCCGCTCTGCTGAGAAGGTGATTGGCTGCAACCTGCCGTCCCTCCAGGACTTGCACGCCTCCAGGATACTGAGGTGTGCGAGAAAGATCATGGCCTCTCACTCTGGTCACAACCTGTTTCAAAAACTCCCCTCCGGCAGGAGACTGAGGTCTTTGAAGACCAAAACCTCACGCCACATGAACAGCTTCTTCCCAACCACAGCTGGCCTCGTTAACAAGGCCCGGGACCCCCACTGACATAGACCCTATTCCACTCAATATCACTACATGTTCATTGCACATCTGTAAGCTTCTGCACATCTGAGCACTCAACTCAAATATCATGAGGCGTTATTAATGCAGTTTTTACTGCTATATTTGTGCATTACATATGCTGCTTATACTGTGAACATTTGCACATTCCTGTCAATTATTCCTTGTACATATCTTGCTGAACTATGCAGCTCTCCACACAACATATTGCTTACATATTCCTTATCGTGACATTCCTTAATGTAATATTACTTATATATTAGTTATTCATACCACCTGTTTCTTGGAGTTTTTCTCACTACATATACTACATACCTTGTTTGTTTTTCTTTGTAAAGCACCATTACATCAAGACAAATTCCTTGTATGTGAAAACTACTTGGCAATAAATCTGATTCAAAGAATGCTTCTAAAACCAGAATAATGAAAATGTGTGTGTATTGGAATGATCAGATAAGATGAAGATGAAAAATGAGAAGACCCTTCTGTGTGTGCCCTCTTGACTTTAGTCATTTTTTAATAAGGGTTTATCAGAGCATTTTTTTCTGAAAACAGCTCCTGCTGGAAAAACATTGATTAGTGCAGCTTTGATATTGTAACGCTTCCATCACAATTACTGGCAGTTAGCTTGGTAATAATCAATGCAAAAGTCAAGTAGGAGGGAGAAGGGGAAGGTTTTGTCAGTGTTGCATGTAGGTCTGGGTATCGGTACTCAATACCTTTAAGGTAGGCTATTGACTGAAATAACCCTGTATAAGTAGTAGCAAAACGTATCCAGTGGAACGATCCATTTTGCACCCAGATTCAGAAGAAAATGACTATTTGTATGGTTTTGCTCGCAACCAGTCACTGCACGTGTTCTTCAATTTGTTGTGACGTGATTGTCCCACTACTTGCAGCTACAACCCATACAGACTGCAGTATGGTGAAGTCGTGTGTGATATATTTGACAGAGTTGGCAGTTTAGCGTGTAATGTATTCATGTAAAAATAATTTGGATGGCGAGGGGTGGTGGTAGCATTTTACGCAACTGAATGTTTCCATTCACATGATGGGTATCGAATGAAGTAGATAAAAATAAGTCATCAAATGAAGTGCTCTATTGGTATCGTATCACTTTAAGGGTACTACAGTTGGTAAACCAGCCCTTGTGTCGGAAAGTGTATGTATTAGAGATGCACCGATTAATCAGCTGTCGATCAAAAATGGCCGATTTTCAGCTGAACGGCTGAGATCGGTGAGCGGCCAAGATCAGTCTCATATATCAGATATTTTTTTGTCGGTAAAATTGAATTAACACACGTATAGCAAAAGTGTTTTTGTAAATGTAAAGTGTTTTACATCGCACAAACACCGGCCGTAGACAGCCACAGTCACAGACAACATGCAGCGCAGGTTGCGCACACAGTGAGAGGCAGCTGCAGCACGGAGGATCAGAGAGCCACAGAGAGCAGGTTAAATGTGTTGTACACATTACGGACTCTTTTAAGAAATAACTGTGCATCATGTTAGCAAGTGAGAGGTGGAGAGAAAGGAAAAGAGAGAGAGGGACGTGTGGGTGTATGCTGCTCCAAGACAATATAAGCTTGCTGTAACTCTTAATAAAACTTCAAAACATCAAACAACGTTAGTTAACGTTAACTAACGTTATTTGATGTTGACGGCAACATAGTTACTGCTAGTTAAAAAGTCAGCAGCTGACACATTTACAGTGACTGATCTGATGATAACATTACATTAACTAACACAGTCAAACCTCCATAACTGCTCAAATCACGTTTTAATTATGGCTGTCAGCGTTAACGATTTAATCGCAATGCGATTAAGGGCCGAACATAACGTGTTGATTTTTTTGCTATTTTGTCCCTTCGAAGCACCCTTACTTGTTGTCAAGCCGCCACAGCACTCGGGTCTAAGGGACGTCCTGCATATTTCTCAATGTGGAACAATGCAATCCTTTAAAAAAAAAAACACTATTTCACAGAATAAGCACTTTAGAGTTGTCTCCTACCTCTTAAGTCCTGGTTTCAAGACCACACTGTTGTAGCAGTGCAGCACTGATTTGAAATTTAAAAAATAATCTAAAACTCAAGATCATAAGTAAATGTCTTTGCATTAATTTGATTCCCAATCAAGACACTGTGGTAAGAATGGCTTTACACTGTTAATATGGACTTAAAAACGTAATGTCATTTTAAACATGCGATTAAAATGCGATTAATCGTGATTAACTACTGAAATTCAGTGATTAATCACGATTTAAAAAATTATTCGTTTGACAGCCCTCATGCTGCTCCTCTCCCCATAACAGGTGTGTCTTTATCCTCCAGCTCCGGAAACTTTCACATCAGCTAGCAGGGCCATATCTAACTTTTTGGGGGCCCTATGCAAAATCTTGTTATCTATATCTAGATATCTATATTCCAGATGCATATAAATGAGACCAAATGCTACCTTTTTTTTTTTTTTTTGATAACATAGAAAAACACAAAGATTTTAAACAATAGTTCATAGAGAAAATCAGAATCAGCAGGTCAGACTGTTAAAAAATCGGTAATTGGAATCAGCCAAGAAAATTTAAATCAGTGCACCTTTAGTATGTACCAAACTCAAAAACACCACAGTAGAAATTATTCAAATTATATAAAGTATAGCTGCAAAAGAAAAGATATAGACAGAGGATGATGAAGAGATAGATGTGACCCCCATTATGCAGTTATCCCATTATAGTTTTGCTGATGGCATCCAAACATATCCACCCACTGAAAAAGAAATAAACTTTCTCCTAATGAGCAATAAGTGAGCGCTGCATCCAGAGAAAGCTAAATATATCTGAACCCTTTGCCTCCTTTACGCCAGACACCAAGAAGATAACGCGCAGGTCAGAGGACACAGTTTACTGCGATCACATTCCATAACTTCTGGGTGTTGAACTTTTAACAGCTCCCTCTCAGTGCCATTTGGGCTCTCCGATGTGCGAAATTGCCTGCCGCAGCTCTAATTACAGTGAGTGGAAGTTATCCAGCTCTAGCCGGTATGGCTCCACTGCATTAAAGGGTGATAGAAAAACACATAATGGAGGAGAGTTTGATTGGAGCTTCCCACCTATGCATCTCATCTTTAGAAGATGATTGATTACTTTGGAAACCACACCGTGATAAACACACAGGCAAAGGATGGCTGGGCACGGATGTTGTGTTGAGTTACGAGAGGGGAGTAAAAGACCACCAAGGAGAGAAGAGCGAGGGAATGAGAGAAGGAAACAGAAAGACAGGAGCGAGGTTGAAAAAGATGGAAAGATCTGGAAAGCCGGCAGTACGGTGTGGTTTTGATTTCAGCTGTCAGTCTTCTGTCATCCCAGAGAATCAGTCTCACATGAGCTGATGTATAATTCTCCACAGATCTCCCCTTGGCTGCCTCTCTCCCCTCTCCACCACTCCCTCATCGCCTGTTCCTCCTCTCCATTGCTTTTCTCCCCCTAAAGTTCTTATCTCCTCTCTTTTAATCTTTTTCTGACCACCTCCTTGTTTCTCATCCTTTCCTGTGCTTATTTCTTCTAGTTTGCCCCCTTTTCTGGCCTCATCTTTATTTTTATTTTTTAGCTTTTTCCCTCATTCTTCTTGTTCCTTCTTGCCGTCATTCTTCTTGTTTTCCTTTTCTCTTTATCATCCTCTTCTCTTCAATTTTCTTATTTTTCCCAAAAGACATCAAGACAGGGTAAAACATAGGTCAAATAGGATGTTGGATGAAACATCCACACATCAGCATGGGGTGCGATGGGATCACATCAGCCACAGTGCCAAATTGGGCCTGGACTGTAAGAGTAGAGACACACTAACCTGACACCAAAAAGTTGCACCTGAACACACCTCAAAGACTACAGCCAACAGCCAACAGCCAGCTTTCTGCTCCTGCATGAGAGGTAATAACTCTCCATACCAGTAGGCGGCGGTCGTCATATTTTTTTATTCAAAATGAGAAACCGGATATACACTCTGTTGTTATGGTAGCCTCATGAATGTGTAATAAAACCTGGATACGGCACTGCCGCTCAGCCTTGAAGATTCTTTTTCCAGTGGCCACTTGCGGTACTGCAACGAAAAACACCCCTGCAGCCCAGAAAGCATTTTCTCCATAGGCCACATTGTAAAAGAGATGTCTGTAAAACTGTTCACAGGACACCTCAAACAGCAAACAAGGTCCATTATGACTCTTTCTATTCTGAATTTTAAATCAATGGACTTTTTATATTTGTAAAACCTTCCTTGAAATCTGTGACGTCGCCCCAATGTAAAGTAGCGGAAACTCGCCGCGGGGGCTGACGGGAGAAACACTACTTCGCATATTCACTGGGCCGCATAACGCAGAAGTAAACCCAGAAGCCTGGAAACTTTTTTAGCAAGCAATTCTCATTGTACTGAATAGGTGCCATTTTGGGATCCACTATCCAGGTTTTATAATACATCCATGGATAGCCTACATAATGTTACATGTAGCTTCTAAAGCATCTCTGATTACATGAAACAAAGCAGCGTTTGAATCATGCTGATCAGCTGCTCTTCAGTTGCTTCATTCCAGATGGTCATGATGTCGTTGTGAAAATATTTAATATTCAGCTGTCCTCTGTGCTGTAACAAGCTAACTAATGTTAGCGAATGACTGACTAGTTAGCTAGCATGCTAATTCCACCATGCTTTAATGCTACACTTGTTACAAAATTAAAAGGGACTAACAAAGTTGTCACTCATTTGGTGATAGCAATGTGCTTTCCTACGCTGTGACAAGAGTGTGAGGATGAAACATTAAGTTGTTACATATTACTTGTTTAGCAGCTAGCTAGCTGGCTGGGTAGTTAGCAGCTAGCTAGCTTGCTAGGGGGCTCAGTTGCACTGTTGTCTAGCTCAGCTGTGTATCACCAGAGAGACAGTGAAATCTACGGTCTTTAAATTAAGTTTTATAGACACAATGCGCAAAAATAGGTATTTGAATAGTCTGAACATCATTATTGGACAGGTTTGACGCCCTATCATGTATAAGAATGATCAGATGAAGATGAGATCGATAGGATCGACTAGTGATCACGGTGCGGGACACGACAGACGCTCACTGACGCCTCCAAACTGACCGACAGCTGACTGTCAGCTTGGTGTGTGTGTGTGTGTGTCCACGCCCACTCAGGGCTGCAATGGTATGATATTTTCATGGTACAATAACCGTCTCAGAATATATCACTGTATTACACAATTATTATTAATACTATCAGTTACATTGACCCTTAAAGGAATTAAAAACGCTTTTTTTCATTAACAAATTCAAACTTGAAACCATTTTATGGAAGTATGTGTTAAAAGTCTTCCTTTTGATAATAAATGAAATAGAATGTGGCACCGGCACTGCTTCCGGGGGTTAGCGCCGCCAACAAAATTGACCCTTCGCTAAACCAGACCTGTTTGTTGTTGGTCTGTCAAGCTGTCTGAGCTAGCATGGAGCTACACATACAGTCTATGAGCACACACGGCCACTAACTGCACTTGCTGAAGAAATACTATCTAATTTTTGGAAAAGGGAAAAGCGATTTCAAAGAGAAGCAGACAGAAGGGTCTACAACATGTGTTTGAAGGAAATACCCAGGATGTTAAACTGACTCCGCAGTGAAAATGGGTTAAAAACATATAAGCTAACACTAAAGCTACAGATCAGTGTAAAAGTTACGGTATCTTTAAACCACTAAAAGTGTTTGTGCCACTGACAGGCTCGGATTATTGTTATAAATGTCCGACAACATCACGTAAAGGATCCCTAAAGAGATAGACCTTTTTGTTAAAGAGTAAAATCATCTTTGGTTGACAGAAACAAAATAAAACTCACCAAACTCGTCTTAGTTAATCTTTCCCCTGTTGCAACAATCACCAACTCTGGTTTGGACGAAATAAACTCTCAATTCACTGCGTTAGATGTAAAAATAGTCTGTTTCTGGAGCTGTTTCAGCTTTGTGAACACAGTAGTTTAACATGTTTTTACAACATGTTAAACTACTGTTTTTGCCAATGGAGTTTGGTCTATTTAGCGTGAGTGGCTGTTTGTAGTTTAGCAAAAATGATTTTACTTGTTTTAATAAGGTATATCTCTGTGAGGATCCTTTATTTTATTAACTGTCACAATCATTAAAAAACAAAAGCAGTATGTGTATGTTCAGTTCCATTATAGCAAACTTTCCCTTAAGTTAGCAGCTAACGCTAGCAGCTAGCGCTCGCTAGTTAGCTTGGTTAGCACAATGCTAGCGAATGCTTATCAAGACATTTCTCAGTGACCAGTGTTAAGCTCATTATGAAACTGTTTACTGAGGTATTAAATCAAGTGAGAATTGGGGTCATTTTCTCATTTTGCAACCGCTGTTGTCGCCCCCTGCTGGATTTTTAGAAAGAATGCTTTAGAAAGTTTAAGGCACTTGGCCCGCATTGGCTTCACTTCTCAGACCCAGAAGGGGTCTATGGTTAATCCATAATACACGTTAATAACAGAAGACATGCTGTAATTTGGCCCAAATAATAGCATTTTCTGGTTAAAATAGGCATATAATCTATTTTAAGAGTTTGCCCTCCTCGTGTGAAATAAAAAAAAATATTCTGACGTGCAATAAAGGCATGTCAGAACACTCTTAGCAGCATTAACACAGCTTCAGTGCAAAGAAATGTCTTGGAAATGTGACAAATAAATAGAACTTGTGTGAATTTTCTTTCTCACACAAATCATAACCTTTATAAAAATGTAGCAGCTCTTACAAGTCTATACAAATTCAGTAGTTATGTTTTTATTATCTAAGACAGGGGCCAACTGTGAAACAAAACACAGCTGTGAGATGGCAGCACAAAGTGTATAGCTTGCAGCTACATATAGACATGAGAGTGTGTGTGTGTGTGTGTGTGTGTGTGTGTGTGTGTGTGTGTGTGGGTGTGTGTGTGTGTGTGTGTGTAAACATTGTTTATAAGTTCAAAAGCAGTTGTGGAATAAAATAGGAATAAAAATATCCAACTTTAAATCACAGGTTACAATCCTCTCATTTTTTTCTGTTTTTTCAAAAGTCACGGCGACATTTGTTTTTAGCAAGAATCTTACTAGAGAAAAAACAGTACCACTGAGAAAAACTGAAAGAATAAGCAACTGTAATGATTAAATTCTAATGATTAGAGATCACAGCAGACGTGATGCCAATTTGGGCCAGGGGTGTAAAGTGGGGGGACTAATGGCCCCTTCCCTATACTTCCTACCCCCCTACTGCCGACGACCTTGCTCAGACCACATCCATCGTCAGGCTCAGCCTTTATTGTGATCTCAACTACGCACCTGTAAAGTTTTGTGACTGCATTTTGTACAGTTGTGATGCTATCACAGTGACAAAATCTGGACAAACATATAAACACCTGGAAAAGTACCAGCGTCGCTGTCGCGGCTGATAGAAATGAGATGTTTTAAGACATATCCCAAACAGTGACAGTAAAGTAATTTCATACATCTTTGCAGATGTACCCTGAAGCTAAGAGCTAGCCTAAGCTAACATATAGCTAACATAAGCTATTGTTAGACTAGCCACCGTAGCCAGTCTGACTATATTTGTATATATTCCAATCAGGAGAGACAAAGTATAATTGTTTATTGTAACAGGTGATACGTGATAATTAAGTATTGGCAGTAAGTCTTTGGTGCTTAGACTCTACAGGGAGATTTGTGATCGAGGGGCGTCTGCTCTGAGTAGCAGGAAGATAAATCCCCCCGTGGAGTCCAGACACCGGTGGTGGTGGTAATGAATCTGCAAAGATTCACTTTTGCCATTTGCAACGGTTTATACTGAAATAACAGCTAACAGCAACCCAGAGGAGAACCGATTTAAATAGAGTAACAGCCGTGAACGTACTAAAGGCAGAGAGAGAATCTGATTTTTGAACAGAGGCAGCAGCAGGATGATGAACTAACAATGTTGTTGCTGTGATGTTGGATAGATGATTATCAGCTGATGAGAACATGATAATCATGATTAACAGCCGCTGACAAAGACAGCAAATAAATAATGAGTGAGCACGTGAGAGGAGTGAATGGCAGGATGCATGAGAAATAAAACTACAGGCCTAAACATGCAAAAAGGATAGTCTTCCTGACTGAACTTATAGCTTCATATAGACATGTTAAATACAACATTACATGTTTTACTAAAGACAGAAATGACAAAGAGCAGGACTAGACTCAACCATGCTGTTTAAAGAAAAGGATGCTGCTCACTGATGTTGGATCAGTGTCAGATTTGAGCAGCATCTGTTTGATATGGCCACATGTGGGCCTGTAGGTCTATTTTAAAAAGACAAGATAAGATATAATTTAATACCCATGTAGGGAAATGTGTTCTGGACTCTGTCCTGCAGTTCCACAGAAGATTAAATCAGCTGTGACACTTGGGACTATGGCTGCACAATAAATTGTTTTTTCATCATCATCGAAAGACTGCGGCACATCGTCAAAGACACTCAGGGATTTTTTGAGTCAGTTGAAAGAGAGTATCTGTAGAAAACTGCTCATTAAAATGTAACTATCATTCTTTTTTTTAAATGGTGCCTTCTGTGTTCAGTTCAATGTTCAATTTGTTCAATAAAATGTCAGAAATAACTTCCTTTCTTTTTTTAATTCAACATGCAATGTGTTGTATTTTAGCAGAATACTGAAAGCAGCAGAAAGACAGAACTGATTGCACAACTTGACTGTTATCGCAAGTAATATTGTTATCACAATATTCAACAACATCACATATCACATACTTTCCTCATATCGTGCAGCTCTAGTTGGGACAGGTAGGACAGTTTTTGGACTTCTTGTTCCAACAACACAAATTTTTGTTTTTGTTGTTGTTGTTGTTGTATTTTCTTAGTGTTTTAGTGCAGCAGAGTACAGATGCTGCTGCTCTCAAAGGTTGTAAACAATATCTTGTTGAAAGCCGATGCAGGTGAGTGCTCAGTGTTAATGCTGTTAGACTAAAGTGCAACATTTGATACTGTGCAGCGTAGTACCCATACTCACAGACTAAAACTGTGGGTCAGGGACCGGCTCCTTTCCTGTTTAATTGAGACAAAGTTCATATCTACAGCTGGGTTTTTCTCACATTTTTTAACTGTGATGTAGTATAACAGTATGAAGTTGATTTGTTGTGATTAAGACTGAAGGTGAGGTACAGTCAGTTAAGGTGTTTGTGGGTGATGCAGCAGAAACTTGGCCCCATCAGACACAATCGGCAGTGTTGGTGGGTGTGTGGGAAGCTGGTGAGGGATCGTGTCCTTGTTACTAGTGACTCCTACTGTATAACAGAAATTAACAGAGCTTCCGGGACTGAAAAGTTAATTCAATGGTGAAGTGACTTAAACCTGCGTTCTTTCTAATGACCAGCAGGGGGAGACTACCCTGGCTCCCTAGCTGGTACCATAGACTGTATAAAAAGAATGGACAGCGTAAAAGTGACGTCACCCGTTGGTTTGTGGACTTACATTTTGAAGCTACGAGTTTGGAAGTTGGCTGTCGCCATGTTGACTTTTTGGAGACAGACGTTGACCATATTTGGACAAGATGGCAGTGCTGGGGACGATGCGGTCATGCCAGTGATGTCTCGTCCAGTCTGGTCTATGGTTTCAATGTCGCTGCTAAGCTAAACCCATGAGCTAACCGCTAAAGAAGGGGGAAAGTTGCGAGTCATCTGGTGGAGTTTTGCTGGTGGATGAACGTGGACCTCCGGGCCCTGTCGCTGTTTGCTGTAGTGACACAGAGCCAAAAATCGGCAAACTTTCCCTTAAGTTAGCAGCTAATGCTTTCACTAGCCCAGTTAGCACAGTGCTACCAAATGCTGAACAAGAAACCTTTTGGCAACCAAAATGTTGCAGTTAACTTTCATGAAGTGAAAACACACTGTGAAAGAGTCAACGTTCTGAGACATAAACACAAAAACAAGTTCACGTCTGTTTTAATGTGCACAGGGCCTGTTAGCATTGCTAAAGCCTCTACTCAGGGCCTGTTAGCATTGCTAAAGCCTCTACACAGGACCTGTTAGCATTGTTAAAGCCTCTACACAGAGCCTGTTAGCATTGCTAAAACCTCTACACAGGACC
>JAOVVB010020816.1:0-15000 GCA_028570985.1 Heterobranchus longifilis | reverse complement strand
TCCCCACTAATACTTTTTGAATGCATAACATTTTGCTGATAATACTTCTGTGCTTTCACTTAAGTGGCATTTTGAATACATGGTTTTCACTCGTTATGGAGTCTTTTTAAATTTGGTTTTGCTGCTTTTAGTTGAGTAAACGATCTGAAAACTTCTTCCACCACTGACTGTCTTAGATCTGTTAACCGCAGCACTACAGAAGTGGCCAGACCAAACATCCTGCTCTATTTGGAGCTAGATGAGAGTTTCCATCTGAAAGACTTGATCATACAGTACACATGTTGTGCACACAAACACCCAGAGACATGCTTATTCCACCAATATGTTTGTTACAGTATAAGTACCCTTTCTTGATTTCTGCTGCCTGCCCTGGCCTTTCTTTTTTTAAATCTGATTTTTAACTAGTTTTCTTTTTAAGCATTGCTGGTACTATTTAAATATCATGATACTGCACACCGTTTTTTACGAAAAACCCTGCAAGGCAAGTGAAAATTAATTTTCCAAGTCTGATCTAAATTCTTTTCACTCCAAAGTGATTTACACTTTGTTAAAATAAGTGTTAAATAGGTCTACATTCCAACAGCCATGTGTTTTGTCAGTAAGGTGGGTCTCCCAGTCCCTCCACTCTGCAGCAAACAGAAAAGACATTTCTGGAATCCTCTCTCCTGATTGGATGGGAGCAGGATACCAGAAAAACACTTTTCAGAACAGAGGACCCATGTTACTGACAAAACACTATATCAGTGATGACTGGATGTAGACTTATTTAAAAAATAATAATAAATAATAAAATAAATAAATACCACTTACAGCACCTTTTAAGAACAGGTGACAAAAAGTTTTGGCAGGTGATTTTTTAATTTTTTTATCATCTGTGGCAGGGGAATTTGTCGATTTAGAACATGGGGTGGTAGAACAAGTGGTGCACTCTTGTGGCTGAAATTAGTATTACAACAAACACTTGACAAACTCCTGACAAAAAAAAAAAAAAAATCACCTGCCAAATTAAACCTGCCGAAACTTTTTTTCCCACCTGTTCTCAAGTCATAAACACAGGAGAGAAAACAATTTATATCAGACTTAGAAACTTGATCACCAGAAAGAAAAAAAAGATTTGAGAGGCTCAGGGAAAAGACTGCTTACCTGTTATGATCTTGGAGGCGGAGCCGAAGATGCCGTTACCGTTGTCACTTGCTGCAGGCTGCGGGGGCGGCGGCATGCTGGGTCGGGGCCGTGGCCTGGGCGCCGGCCTGGAGGGGCGAGGCAGAGACCCAGAGTGGTGGAAAGACAGCGGGGTGGAGTGCGGTCCATCATGAGGCGGAGTGTCAGGAGGAGTGGGAGTGCTGGGGGGAGAGGGCTCGGACTCCCCCTGGGCCTGGTGGGCTTGAGGAGGCTGCGGGGGCGGGTGGCTCGGCGCGTGAATCGGGCTGTCTTTGCCGGGGTGGCGTCGGGGGGTGATGGGTGGGTGATGAGGGGAGCCGGGTGTCTGGGTGCTGCTAGGCTGGGAGGCAAAGGGGCTGAACTGTTTGGGCGGGGCTGGGGCCTGCTTCTTGGTGCCTTCACAGGAAAACATAATTATTACATAACAATATTGATGGTATTAAAACAGAATCGGATAGGGCTGGGCAGTATGGAGAAAATCAAATATCACAATAGTTTGGACCAAATACCTCAATATCAATATTTGTAATATTATTAATCAGCAGTAATGCGGATATAGGATAAGAGGGTAAAGGCAAATAATAGAACCAGAGCTCGACATTAACTTTCTTGTCTTTTGGACGAGTAAATGTACCTTTTACTTGTCCAGGCACAAACAAAAATGTAACAAAAAGCATCCGCACACTCAAATCTGTGCAAAAATCGGGTTTAATTGCAAACTTTCGGTCAGAGATCTTCTTCAAGGCACAGACTAAATGTACAAGTGAGTGCAGCAGGGCACAAGCTAACACTTGACTTGATTAGCCTTGATGCAGAGCACTTGTGTCAATCAGCTGAGCCTGTGTGGTTACACTTGTACACTTGGAGTTGTAGTCTTTATCACAAAGGACTACAACTTGCAGACAGTGTCTACAGAGACAGTCAGAGAAAACACTAAGCATGTAAATAATATATAAGAGAGGGGGTCCTTAAAATGTTGGGTGAGTGCTGGATCAGTGGTTAAAATATGCCAATATTTCAGGATAGTGTTCTTCTTTTGTCCAGGCACAAAAGTAAAAAGGGTAAAAATGACAAGTTTTAGTTACGTTAATTAATTAGATTAGCTCATGAAATTTGAAGTTTTTCTACTGTACTGGTTTTTTTTCTTTTTTAAATAAAGGGAGCTCCAAAATTAAAATATCATCAAATAATCATCTTTGACCAGTCATAAAAGCTGACTTTCTCTTTACATTTCTAAAAAAACAAACAAAAAAAAAAAACTTCAGTAAAATCACATAAAATTGTCATGGTCATAGTCAGGGTCATCATGAACTTAGTATATTAAATGTGACAAATTATTGCTGAAATAGAAGTCTTATTCTTTTTGATGCTCTAAACACCCGTACTGTAACGCCATGAATAGACGAGCATCAAAATCCAAGCGGCGGCTGGCTTGACTGCAGCCTGTGGCGGGCAAGCAGCAGTCACCCGTATTTTTTTTGTTGATGACTTAACTAAATTAGTAATGTAAATTTCTCTTCCTCTTGTCCTGCAAAAAATACACTTGTCCCGGACAGGCAGACAAGCCTTAATGTCGAGCCCTGATAACAGTCTGGTAAGTTGAGAAAATGACTTCACTTAACTTAAGGAAAAGACAACACTTATACCATATTATGATATCTAGTCTCATATCACGATAACGATATAATATTGATATATTGCCCAGCCCTATAATAAGAATGTACATTCTCTTACCTCTGCGGACCATGTGTGGACTCGGCCCCCTGGATCCGCCCTGAGAGTGGGGGGTTCCTACTGAAAGATGGATCGAACCATTCCTCTGGGGAGGGGGGGTGGACATGAGCTCACGGGCTGGGCTGTGGGAATACAATGAATCCAAATGTTAATCCATCAACATGTCACCTGTACTTTAACAGATTTTAACAAGGAAGTGCTGCATGCAATATATAAAACAAACGGCACACATTTCCATTCAAAAGCTAATCACATTAGAGCAGGGGTTTTCAAAGTGTGAGACTGTGGGCCTCCCTTTAGTTTACTTTCTTAGTTTCGCTAAATTCCTGGATGCCTATGATGCCTCATGATTATGTTATTTTATCCCATAGACACTCAACGATTGAGCCAATAAATCCTAATATTGCTGTTTGACATAACTTCAGACTACACCAAATATATATTTAAAAAGTTAGTCCCGAGGCATTTATTAGTTTCTAACTCTCAGAAAGTCGGATAAAAGGTACATTTCCCCAAAACTACTATATACCTCTGAGCTCTCTTTAACCAAATTGTACAGATTTCAGCTCAACTATGTGATCATCATTTGGTAACTAATGTAATATGTTTTCACTTCCATTCACTGAGCGTCCCACTTTGAAAACCTCTGCACTGAAGGTTATCACACGACATGAGGAATGACTCACAAAACAATATAAAGACATAAAAGTGTGGAGAAGAGGATGCAAAATAAGTTACGTGTCGCATGCAAAATCAAACATTGCCACAAAGAAGTCAAACACCCGGACAGACACGCAGGCAAGAAGTAAGGGGAGTATATTATTTTTTTTAAAATAGACTGGTCAATCATCACAACAAGCAGGATGGAGGATAAATGTTGCCTGTAATCAAAGCATCACGTTTTTTTTGTTTTTTTTTGTTGCATTACATTCCTAATTTGTTAAAATTAAGTCAAATTAAAAGCTGAGGACATTATAGACATTGTTATTCTCATGATTTTCTTTTTTTAGGACTTCCGATTGAAAAAACTCAAAGACCAATCAAACACATGACAAACATAAAAAGGGCGGGTGAGCTCCAGATTGGCTGATTGGCTGCGAGCAGGCGGTGGAGTATTGTTGCTACCTCAGCTCGCTCCTCCTTACCTGCTCTCCTCTGCGCTGAGCTGCGTTACAACCTGAGGTTGCACTGTGGCTACATGGACCCCACCACCACCACCACCACCACCAGCACCACTACTAGCACCACTCAGGCCCGGCTGCTCCGCCTCTGTAGCCGGGGACGGGAGCTGGGGCTGGGGCTGGGGGGGCTCAGGCTGGGCAGGACCCCCGGCTTCCAGAGGGGGCAGTGGGGGTTGGAAGGTGGGTGAGGTTAGCTGTGGCTGCTTTCTATTTACAGTGCTGGCTCTACGTGGAGTGGGCTCCGGCTGTTTGTTAACAGTGCTAGGGAGGGGGGGGAGAGGGGAGAGAGTTCAGGAGGGCAAACCACACGCCGTCAAACAGAATGAAAAGAGCAAGAGACCGAGAGAGACCAAAAAAAAACAAAAAAAACAGCGAGAGCAGAGACAGACAGAGAGAGATGGTGCGGGAGACAGAAAGAGAAACGCCACTTCCTGAGTTCAATGAAACCAGTTAAGAACCCAAAAAGAACAAAACACCACATGACAGTGACCTTTTAAATAGAACGTTGACATCTCTGCAGGGACAGAAGAGACAGATGCCACACCGTACAAACAAAATGCAACAGAGGAAGCCCACACAAAACATAAAACCAGCAACCTACAGTGTGTCCTAAGCTTTAATTGGGAAATAACACAAGAGTACACAAGAGTAACACACGAGAATTATAGCTCTAGACAAATTGGTATCCCAAAATGGTTTGTTTTTGTCTGAAAGAGAACTGCTTATTCATCATGTTCAGTTAGCTCGTGCTTAAATTAGTGCTGGGCAGTATAGAGCTGGGGCAAATACGTCACGGCGCATTGCATTGTGGTCTGGATCGCCCCGGGGACCGCCATATTGCCGGGTTCGCAGACAGCGCTGTATTTCTTGGATTTATTCACTGTCAGCTACAGACACACAGCGACAACAAACACAAACCAACACAGAAAGACAATAATAAAACATTAGTGTAGTGAATCTGTGCTAAAGGCTAACGGCGCTCGATCAGCACTCTGACTGTCTGCATGGACTCTGGCTCAGTGCGGGCTGCGGGCCCGTAAGTCACACAACGCATTGCGTTTCTCACTGCTGCTGACGTCACGATCGCCTGCTCTATACTGCCGCGCAAAAGCAAAAGACCTGAACTTCATTTTGAAGACCCTTCAATAAAGAGCTGCTCTATCACGTGGACTAATATCCTGTGTTGTTTGTTGTTGATAACAGTGTGTGTTAACTAAGAAAAGATCTGGAGAAACCAATAAGGCAAAATCCCTAAAATCCCTTAACTTCACTTAAGGTTTCCTTGTGCTTAGAATGCTTTGCATGAAATTACTGTTTTTCTGCGCTTAAGTTATACTTTTTATTTACAAGTATATATTTGGCTATTAAATACTAAAACCATCATACATCAAAACTTTTATCACATTATGAAGTTGAATCTGAAAATCTTTATTTAACCTATTTAACATACTGTATGGCATGATTTGCCTCTTATTGGCATTACAAACTAAGAATGATGTTGCAACTTTGAGGGTTAGGAAAAATAATATTGTAAAGTTTTGTTTTATTTCAATACAACTATTAGTTTACCGAATTTGGTCGTAATGATGTGAGTTGGTAATGTAATATCAAAAGCAACAACGTGAGAGAAATTATATTTATGGCCTTTTGCCTTGGGATGACCTCTTAATATTTTACACACAATGCAACGACAGAGTAGCTTAACTTCCGAATGAGGGTCAAAGGTCAAGATTTTTATGAAGATAAATAAGTTAATTAAAAAACAAAAACTTGCCACATTTCCAATATCATGCCTACAATTAATTTAGCTGTACACCAAAACAATTTTAGAGTTAGTTAAAGTTTCTCAGTTCTACACTGAGTTAAGGTCTTTTGCCTTTGTCGGACAGTATATGATTTTTTTTTATATATACCACCATAGCGGTCTGGTGCATAGTTGAAATAATTGCTGTAACTCTTCAATAGGCAACAAAATATATATTGTTCACGGCGAAGAGCGCTACAGTCAGGGCACGCTGCGAGTGTATTGAGTGGGGACCACTATTAACTGCATATCCTTCTTACTAATGGTTATCATTTTTAACTCAACAATTAATAACCCACAACTGACTCTCTTTAACAGGGCGAACGCCATGGCACACAACAATTTGTGACACACAAATGATTTGTAACACTAATAATTGTAAATTTTTTTAAATTACTCCGCCGATATTCTATCTACTCCTGACAGGAGAATAAGCCACTAAAAACCCATAATAAGCCCCAATCATGCAAAAATAAAAAATACTGTGATATACTGCCAGAATCTTAAAAAAAATACTGTGATATACCGCCAGAATCTTAAAAAAATACTGTGATACAAATTTTTGGTCATACCGCCCAGCACTAGCTGAAATCACCAAAACAACAGAAAAGTGGTGCAAAAATCACAAAAAAAACCATCATTCCGTTCTTTTACTTATCGGTAACTGGATTCGTGGGAGCTACATTGGACTGCGGCGCAGCTTTGAAGTCTGGACTGGGCAGATCTTCAGTGGGCGTTTCTGTGACTGTGATGGACTCGCTGGCCACTACATAGAGGGCCGACACGGCCGGGCCCCGCGACTCCTGTCTGCTCAGTGTCTTGGGACGGGACGGGAGGGTGAGGGGCAGGCTGAGGCTGAGGTTGGGGCGAGGCAGGTACCTGTCTTTACGGGGCGTGTGACTGTCCCCGTCCTGCCCCACCTGGCTGCCGGGGCGTTTCCTATCCAGGCCGGGTTCGGGGTCTGGGGTGGCCGGGTGGGTCGGCATGGCGAACATGCCCGACACGTTGAAGTCCACCTCTGGGGGGAAGCAAATAGAGAAGAGATGATGGAAATTACAATAACGGTAAAGATGATCTTCCAACAGTGCGTTTACACCGAACGCGTTTTGCACGAATTACGCAGCATGATTACATAGATTCAACTGAAAAACGCGAAGGACACGAGGCAAAATCCACATCATCTGCATGCTCGCCTGAGTTGAAATATTTAAATTTAAAATTTGCCTGACGCCATGTGGTGAAAGCTTATCAGTCTTGAGATTCTCCTGCGCAGCCCTGACGGATCCAAACTCCATTCAGAAAACAAGCATTTTAAAAGTTGTTTACCTGTAGTCTTGTGGACAGACGTGACAAAGCATTAATTCAAACTTTTTACAAATCTGCATCATGCTGGAGTCATTTCGGCATACTTTTGATCTGTTTATTGTAATTAAAAATCATAATCTATACCTCAAGTAGTGCTAGAACCGGGGCAGTCATCCCGATGTAACATTACTTCCTAAAGAAAGTAGTGAAATTCACAGAGGTGTGTGTTCCTCCATGTTATGGTATGAATCTACAAACAATGGCATTTGGTTTTCAGACGTATCTGGGACTTCCACAACAGGTGCACTGGCGCGAGTCTGTGAGTACAGCGAGTAACGCGAATTATCATAAAATGATCCAAATATGATACCGCGATCAAACATGCGCGTAACGCAACGTGAAGCAAAATATCGCGTTTGGTCTGAACACACCATAATGCTTGTAATAATTTACAGTCCTAAATATCAAGAGTGTGGGATGATCAATACCTCCGCCAAATCTCACAGTTGTGTGTTCTTTTAGGTGAGGAAGTACAACAAACAGATGTTTTACCTTCAGGGAAGAACCAATCAGCATGCTGGATAATGGGCTCAATGATGGCGACCACGTGGACAGATGTAGCTGCCGCCATCTCTGCCAGCGTCCTGAACACAGACACACGAGGACAGGAGGAAGCTCCATCAACACTTTGTACTCGGACATGAATATAAAAAGGTAACAGTACACAGTTTCTTACCCCTCAGTCTTTGCCCAGAGCAGGTTGGGCCCGAGGACTATGGCGATGTTGCTGGGAGTCATCTTATTAACCTCACTGTCCTGAGCCAGTTTAGCCAGAAACTTCACCAGATACCTGAAACAGAGACTCCAATTGCTTTAAAAACCTCTAAGCTCTTTTTATTACAGGCTAGTTAGCCAACTGATATTCTCAGCCAGTGGTTCCCAAAGGAAAGTGACGGCCGTGGTGTGAATATGAGCTGTGAGCAGTCATTTTATTTCTTCTTAATTTGTTTTATTTGAAGATATTGACCTGGAATGTGGACTTTAAAAAGTGACCAGTATTCACAATTTAAAAAAAAACATACACTAGAGAGAAATAAAGCTAATTTTGTGTGACAGGAATACATTTTCAACCCCAGTCGAGCTGCAAAGATTAATCTATTAGTTATCAACTAACAAACTATTTTGATAATCGATTAATCGATTTGAGTGATTTATTTGTATTTTTTTTTAAAGGCAAAATTCTCTGATTCCAGCTAAATGTGAATATTTTCTGTTTTGTTTTTTTTAATTCCTCTATGACAGTAAACGAAAGATCTTTTGAGTTGTGGACAAAGCAAGGCATCATCTTGGGCTTTTTCGACATTTTTCACCTTTTTCTGACATTTTATAGACCAAACAATAGAGAAAATAATCAACAATCAACAAACGAAGCGTACACCTCCGATCTGAAGAGCATACAATGCAGCTGACGATGCTCTTACCTGAGGTTTGCTTTGTGAGTCTTTGGCAGACGGTCACATGTCACCCACAAGGCCTGAAGCCTCTTGTCAGGGTCAGACACACTGAAACCACACACACAAAATAGTGTTACACAAATACCAGAATATCTAAAGCGACCTGTGTGTTTGATGCGTATTAGACAGAGAGTGAGTTTGTTTTACAGGATGTTAAAAGAGTCACATCTGTGTGTCTTCTTACTTGGAGGCCTGTGTCCACTCGTCGTACAGGCCAAAAGTCATGAGAGGTTCAGGAAGTTCCCTGAGGTAGGACTTCAGGGCTCCTGTGTATGAAGAGAAAAACTATGAGAAAATGATCTGGACCAGATGGTTTCACTTTTTAGCGGATTTGTAGAAGAAGTTGTACCGGCGACGGCGTGGGGATCCGAGTAGAACTCCTCCAGCTGCGAGGTGGAGCAGTCCAGCGCCGCTTTTAGCTTCTTCAGTTTTGAAGCTCCGGCAGCTATTCTGAACAGACCCTGCAAGGAAAGTAAAATAACAGTTTTTGTTGACAGGTACATGTGACTGATTTCAGTCCTAAAATTAAAGAAGTGAGTCTGGGTTGGCATCAGGAAAGGAGAAGTAAAGCAGTAAAGGTCGTCCCTATTATTAGCCCAACAACGCATAACACCCCAAACCATTTTAAAGAATTAACTTGGCTCCCTGTGGAAGGTAGAGTCAAACTTATTATGGTCTATACAATTTTAAAAGGTCTACGTCCAAGTTATTTTACTGGGTACTTCAGCTTGTTCGGGACACTCATGGCCTGAATGTGAGGGCCAGTGTTTCCAACCTGAAACAACCCAGTCTAAAAAGTAAAGTAGGGAGAATTGCATTTCTTTACACAGGTGTGGAGGAGTGGAATAAAATCCCAATTGAAATTAAATCTGCTCATTCTCTGAATAGTTTCAAAAAACAGCTGAAATGCTGGATGCTGCATAAATTAGTGTAGTGAAACAGCTATTCAGCAGTCCTAAGTTCTGGTCTGCTCTCTGAATTTGTGTGCTTTTTTAAATTATTTATGACTGTTTAATACTGAAGTTTTTTAAAAATGTATTTATTAAGTGTATTAGTGAAAAATTTTAGTAGCCCATACATGCCATCCCCTTTTCTTGCCTGCTTCCTAGCCGAGTCTTCAGGACCGCAATGGAAATAAAGTCATGTGACTTTATTGCGATATCCTGATGAATTTTAGTACTGTATGCAGATTTTGTGTTCTGTATTTTAATTTAATTTATTCAATCAATCAATCAGCAAACAAAATGTACAATCCAGTAAATGACTGGAGAGAGAGTAAAGTTTGGTTGTTTTTGTTACCAATAGAGATGTGGCTCTTTCAGACAGACGTACAGCAAGGGTTTTGTTTCCGTTAATAAAATTGTCCTCCTAGGGGAGTCTAGTGGTGTGGTTACATTTTAAGAGTCCAATAGTGAACATGCTAATGCATAACAGATGTACACATGCACGCACGCACGCACACACACACACACACACACGCAGTGCTAACCGACCACAAGTTGGCCACAGATGTTTCCAGACTGTACGTGCCATCATTTCTAGAGAGCAGTCTTCATGACCCACATCTCCGACAGAGTGGAGTTTTATGGGTACAAATTTATGTCCAAATTCTGGTTAATTAACCCTCAACTTTGCCCTGCTTTTCCAGAGTTTCTCCTACTCTTCTGCCATCGCTGCATCCATACCTCCTCCTTCATGCCGGTCTCCAGCAGCATCATGACGCAGGCCTCCATGGGCAGAGCGATCTCACGGTTACTCCTCTTCAGGTGCTCCTCCAGAGCCGTGCCGAACGCCGGCTGCTCCATCCACGAGTCTAGGAGAGAGGTCAGTGTCTTTACACTTATCTGAGTATTTCTGGCTTCTATAGTTCTTCTACAGCTGACAGTGAAATGTGTCGGAGTTTTAAAAACAGTCCTTAGAAACCAACGTATTTAGATTTACGGAGTGAGTTTTAGTTGGACTTGGATGGATGGATTATTTTGAACAAAAATGTATTGCTAGGTGTAATTTCATCCCACTGCTTTTCTGTCACAGTGATACTTTCCGTGTCTACAGTCTTGATCATGCACATTACATCAGTCTGCTGTATGTCCACCTCTAAGCTGTAAGTCATTTATTTATCAGAACAAGAGAAAAAGCAGATGTGTCATCAGGTAAGTCTGAGACGATGGAGCTCTCGTGCTAATTTCATTGAGAGAAAATGGTGTGCTGCTGTTTTTCATGAAGCATCATAGACACATTTAAGGTACTAAAATGTGCCAGTTATTGACTTGACGTGATTGTGCGCATGTTGATTAAGAAAATACAAACAGAGAGAGAAATGCTTTCATTCCGTTGATCTGACTCTATTTACTTTATTCACACTGTCAACCAGGACAGCTGCAACCCAATAAGCTACGACAAGTCAGTTTACATTTCTCAACTTATGTGTTGTACAATATAGTTTAGTTTATTTTATTTGATATGGACATCACAGTAGCATTAGAATTGAAACATACATGTGTGCACAAAAACTAGATGCAGTTTAAAGTGTTTTTTTGCGAAATGCTAATTTGCAACACCTGTCCACAGAAGGCTTTTGTTAAAAAGTTGAAATAGAATAAAGTACATCCACAAACACGACCACAAGAATGCATACACAATACACAGAAATACATACACAAATATGTATACAGGAAGTCATCTACAAATGTCACAGACACATCCATAAAAACACTGATGAAATACATACACAAAATACAAATATGCCTGCATGGGTATTAGGTGTGAGAACAGTGTTGTTTGAATGATTTAATACCTTTACTAAAAAACATTAAAATTGTGTTTTAGTTCAGTTGGTAGACAGTTCAATAGTTTTGCTCCTTTAACAGAGAAAACTGACATTAACCACTACCAGCTCTAAAACTATATCAGAGGTTAATGACGAATGCATGCAACGGTTATGTTTTTGTAAATTTAATGAGTCTGTTTTATGTTTTGCTGCTCACCTTGCTGTATTTGGATAGTCGGTATAGCTGCCTCCAGAGCTGCCAGAGACCTCCTGTGGAAGTCTGCCTGGGCTTCTAATAACTGGTACACATACGCAAACATAATCACAGGTCAAATATACAAACCTTTGGCATAAAGTGAAGCAGACAGTAATACAGTTATAGCAGAATGGACCATATTTGCATCACATTTCCATTTTTAGTTCTGGATCATTTAAACTGAGGTGCACCCACCATGACATAATAGCGTGCATAATCTCCCTCTTTGGAAGTAAAGTTGTACAAGTCTGCAGAGAGCTGGTCCTGTAGGATGAAAAAAAAAAAAAAAAATATTTACATACATGGCAACCTTAAACATTCTGCTTTACTTTGCACAGAAACTTTTCATTAAGACGCAGATGAACTCCAGATGACAAAGCAATGACCTTTAATTACAGGCTTCTAATAATGTACATAGCGTGTTTATTCCTGTCACAAGGCTTCCTTTGTTCAGCCGCTTCACAAGATATGATCATAACCTGACTGGAATGTACAGCCATTAGATTAAACATGTCTTGATTAAATAAATACTGTACATACAGCGTACCGAAACCACAGCTGGTAAAGCATTGTTGTGTGACAACGGCATGAATCGTATTTCGAGTAATAAACCGGAAAACTGTGCATTTCAAGAGAGATTTAAAACCTACCTTGCATATTTCTACTTTGTTGAGAGCCTCGTCCATCTCGTCTTTGAGAGAATCGGTCTTAGCTGCCATCGCCTGGTTGTTGGACTTTGTTGCCTGGTACCACCTGCACGCCAGCGCAATATTTAGACACTTTGTCTACAGCAGTGGTTCCCAAACTTGTTCTGCAAGCCCCCCCCCCCCAAAATAACCACACTCGTAGACATCTTTTGCTCGCAAATTCCTATAGAATTTATTTGAATCGTGCCTGTAATTATTACAGAACTGCAACTTCAGTGTGTGACATCTTACTGAAAAAACCTAAATACGGAACAAGTCATTTCGAGTGAAGCATTGAAAGTGACACTGTAGCATGCAGCTTCAACATTTGTACTGTGTAACAGCATTCATTGCTTTCAACAGATTTTCCCAAAATGACCTCTCAAGTTTACCAACTCCCTGTGAATAAACAAAGACCTGAACTTTTTCTCTGCAAGAATTACGCAATTCCAGAACCAGGGGTCGTGCCCCCTGTTTGGGAACCACTAGTCTACAGTAAGCATGAGCGTAATTGATAAAAATGTGTAATTTTCTAAATAAAAAACATACAAAAAGAAGGCAAGCATAGTTATGTACCTCGTCTTGGCTGAGTCATAGTCCAGAACCAGTTTGGCGAGTTGTTTTCTCTGCTTTAGTATATTGGGAATCTCGATCTGTGAGAGAAACGGTGAGTACAGCATGAGCACTTCATAGTCAACACTGAGGGGAACACCTTTTCCGTGAGAACATTTTGTCAATATGAATCATGCAGAATGGTAATATAACACAAAAAGATGCCAAAGGCCATTAAACACAGTGTGTACAGATCCTGTACAGGCTTAGTGAGTTCTTCAGTCAATAGTAATTCGTCTTAAAATGCAAATTTACAACTTAAACACAGACAAATGCGGGACATAAGTGATCTCTACGGTATGAAGTGTTTTTACCTCAGCCAGCTGGTTGAGAGGCTCCAGGATGTCTCTCTCAATCTGGACTTCATGCTGCATCAGTTCCGTCGCTAACCTGCTCTCAGCCTCCCCACACACATCCATCATCTTGCTGCTCACACACAGGAATGCATACATATATTATCACTGTTATCACTTCTGTTCTCACAGTAAGAAAAATGTTAATGGAAAAGAAAACACACAGAGGCCCCTTGTTAGACCCTTCACCTTCCAATTAAATTAAATTAAATTAAATTAAATATGCTTTATTTGCATAAATGGTAAACAACTGTTGTTGCCAAGGCAGAATAATCAACAAGAATATATTAATAATTACATCACATTTTAATACATCTTATAACATCACATCTTGTCTTAAATAGATAACTGATAAATACAATGAAATACAAGTAAATTAGGCTAATAATAAAATACAACAATACAAACAATAGTTCCTTTCACTCAAATAATCACGTTTAATGCTGTATTTTGGTTCATTAGGATCAATGGAATTTATTTTTGAGACATCTCACCCAATCAGACTCTCGTCTCCCAGCTGACTGCCTCCCTCCTGCATGGCCTGGGACAACGTTGTCAGAGGCAGCTTTTTCTGAAAGCAAATAAAGTTTAGCATCGTTAAAAAAAATATGTGGTGAACAAATAGCCAAAAGATGACCCAGTGATCACTGCCTAGGATTTAATAAGTACTGTAAATAATCTTTATTCTTCAGTCATAACTATAATGTGCTATTGGGAAACGTACATATTTAATAATTATATCCTAAAAAAGTAAACATACATAAAAGGTAGCATACAAGATATTCCCTGGGAGTTTTGTCTGTTTTATTGTGCGTCTGTTTTGCAGTGATAGTCGGCAGGAGGCCAGCGCTGAATATTTTTCTCCTGAGTGTCTCTCGTATCAGTGTGTTACATAAGAGGAGAAGCTATGTGTTCATAGCACAAGATAGCAACTCCTTGCTAATACTGACAACGGTATCACAGTGATTCACCCTCATTCCATTTCTGTATGAGCGACAGAGTGACTCTCCCATAGAGATCCTGCCTATGTAGCGTGTTGCTAACATGCTGAGATAATAAGAAGAGGTCATGACAGTAGGCTTGGGCAGAATCATGGTATTACGGTATTTTTAGAAATCACTGTCGGTATGAATTTCAATACAGTCAAAAATACAGACGCTCCTCTTTCTATAAAACTTATACAGATATGCTATCATTTGTGTTTATTCGCATTTCTCGTGGGACTCGCGCCATTGCGTTGCTGTAGGCACCTACAACGTTTCTTTCATTAATCATCTGTACCTGTTGTGGAAGTCCCAGATACGTCTGAAAACAAAATTCATTCCGATTCATAACATCATCTGGAGGAACACACAGCTCGGTGAATTTCACTACTTTCTTCAGGAAGTAATGTAACGTCGGGATGACTTCCCCGGTTCCAGCGCTACTTGAGATACAGATTATGATTTCTAATTACAATAAATGGCTTAAAAGTACGCCAAAATGACTAGATTTGGAAAAAGTAGGAATTAATGCTTTGTCACGTCTGTCCACAAGACGACAAGCAAACAACGTTTAAAATGTTTATTTTCTTAATTGAGTTTGGATAGATCAGGGCAGTATGAACCTAAAATAAAAAGATTTT